>SCLH01001262.1:120641-136216 GCA_004367855.1 Oikopleura vanhoeffeni | reverse complement strand
CCTGCTGGGGGCTGTTACATGTTACAATTTGTGTTTAAAGAATAATTGTGTTCACTAAGGCAATGCCAAAACTTTTCACTTGGGTAAATGATACAAGAAAACCGTTGATTTATATCTCTTATATAATATGCTAGTAATCATGCTGATAAAAGTGGGTTGCATTAAAAAAATACCTAAAGTAATAATATTTTAACGGTAAAATTTTGCTGCTGTTCATAGAAAATAACTTATTAGTGTACACTCGGCATGCTCAAAACTTTTCTCGGGAAAAGTCTAATGTTATTGTTAAAAAATATGGTCGTTTGTTCCTGGAAAACACAACCCTATTTTAACCCTAACCTGCCTTCCAAGAAACAGCTTTGCGTCGTTTTATACCGGTATACTGGACACGAGTTACTAACCCTAATTCTAATACTTTAAGAAAGATTATATTAGTGTACACATAAAGATAGTGTACACTCGGGGCATGGCAAAACTTTGTCAAAAAAAAACTAGGTTGGTGCAGAAGACAAGGTCCTACGGAACCCTGATCTCTCACCCCAACCCTATTTTTTTCCTGACAAAACAAGTTTGCACGGTTTTATCCCGTGTATACTGGGCACGAGTTCAATTTTTCAAATTAATTTGTTAGAGATTATTTTTAAAAAAATGGTTTTCTCCATCTGTACTTGTTAATAAAGCATAATTAGACATTCTCTTCGAAAACACTAATAAATGCACCCAAGATATATTTTTGAGCATCGTAACAGAGCTATTATACGACTTTGAAGATCAAAGAATATCAAATTAATAATAAAGTATTTTTAGGATTTCACCTTGAACAAATGTGTTATTTTGCTGAGTTTGAAACTAACTTCGATCAAACAGAACAATTACCTAAAAACATCAGGTTTCATATTGTCCTCATTTTGCCTCTAGCGGCTCCTTGGTCACTTTGGAACAATTTAAGTGTCATTTTCGACTTCCTATACAAATTTACTCATGAGGCCAACAAAAAAATAGTCCAGCAAATGCTTCGCATTGCTCTCTAGCGCTTTTGTGGTCACTTGGGATATTTTAAACTTCATTTTTCGACTTCCCTGATACAAATTTACTCATAGGCCAACAAAAAAATATCCAGCAAATGCTTCGCATCTTTAATTGTCATTTTTGGCATCTCTGATACAAATTAACCATCAAGTTGGTGCAGCATATGCTTCGCATTTGGCCTGCGTTTTTTACCCTTGCCTATTTCATTAATTCATTAAATCCATGTGGACAATCAGAGGGTGGCGTAAATTTTAAAAGAAATAGTTTACAAAATAGTTACCATTTTTAACAAAATGTGTCGCTTGATGTCTTTTATGTTGCGTTGGATCGGCAAAGAATTTTCCACAATATTCACAAGTGTATTTCTTTTCCAATGTATGAATATTACGGTGCCTCAGTAAATTATGTTTTGTTGTGAATCCCTTTCCACAAATATCACATTTGAATGGAGTTTCGCCGGTATGTGTCCGCAGATGCTCTTCTAGTCGCTCTGCTCTTCCAAAACTCTATAATATATTATGTTATCTAATTATAAACTGCTCAAAGTCCTCGATCCCTAACTACACTCGATAAAAGGGGAAATGTTTTGATATTCCTATCGGCGATCCCTATCGCCTACGTTAAAACTCGCAGCTCACGATGAGGATTCGGAATTTACATATCGGGGATAGTAGTACAAAATCCCTAACGGATACAAGCTTTTCGGGGTGGTCAATGTGTCTCTAACTGGTGCAAATTTTTGAATGTGTTTTTGAGCTTATGCTTCGAATAGTTATTAAATCCCAAAGAGGCAGAATTGCATGAAATTATAAAAACGTAATTTTGTTAAATTTTTTCATAGATTTACTCGAATTATAATGGTTTTTGAAATATTAAAAAAATAAATTGCAATCTTTCTTTCATTTTTATATTTTAGTTTCAAAAAGAAAATAAACTTCAATTACAATTGTTTTTATAAAAAAATGATATAAAACTGCTGACTGTATTTGATTTGTGTAATACACAAAACATATTCAATTTATATTCAAATCTAACTACAGTAGAGTGACTTTAATAGGACGAAACTTTAAAAAAAAAGTACGTCATAAGGACCATCCTACTAAAGTTACTGTAAAAAATGAAGCAATCTCCAAGTAAAATTATAGGGATGTTCCCTAACTGGTACAACTTTTTGTTCCAGTTAGAGAGTGAGCACTGTATTCAAATCATTTTCAGTCTTTTAAAAGGGTGTAGTGGTCGCATTTCATAACAAAAACAGGGTTTTCGAGGTCCAATAGTGAGAACAATATAAATTATCCAAACAAAAATTTTATTTTGCCGATAACCGATAATTTTTTTGTTATTAATGCCCATAAAAACCGGAAATCGAAATAACGGCTTTGCAGTGTCACGTAGTTTCAAAAGTTATATCACGACCCAAAAAATCATAAAGAGCGTATGTTTCAGTTCCGAACTATCTCATCGAGCAATGTGACTTATCTAAAAAAACAGACCATAAGTTTGATTTAGTTTAGAAGGGTATTTTATCTCGCTGAGATAGCTCCGGACTGGCACATACTATCTTTTTGAAATTTTTGGTTAGCATTAAACTTTCAAACAACATGACACTGCAGAGCCGGTTTATTTGATTTCCGGTTTTTACCGGACATTCACCAAAAATTATCGGGTTTTCAACAAAAAACATCAAAAATTACCAGTAAAAAATCCGAAATCTTACAAGCCGGCCCCGCAGTGACACGTAGCTTTGAAAAGTATATTATGGCCCAAAATTTCAATATGATCTTATAAACCAGTACCGATCCAAATAAAATACCCTTCAAAAAATCGAACCGACCGTAAAAAAATCGTACCTTATGGCAATATCCACATCTATGTGGTTTCATTTGTTCTTCAGTTTCCTTTGGTGGTTCTACAATATTTTCAACTTCATTTTCAGACACCTCGTCTGAGTCTTCTTCGTCTTCACCACCTGCTTCGCCGTTACATGCCATTTCATGACGACGAAGGTTTGAGGGGTCGTTAAAAGGCCGACTACATTTTGCACATTTGTAATGAACTCCTTGGTGTTTCTGCTCGTGCCTCCGTAAGGAAGTGTGTGAACTTAAAAAATAGATTACATGGACGTTATTTAGTACAGCGTATTCTGTATACGTTATATAAAAGCTGGAAAAAGTTTAACTTGAGTTTTCGCCTGTAAAGACATTTGAGAAATACCACGAAGTACCCGAATCTGGAAAGTAGCATAAAAACCAGCAAGTCCCGTAATAGATATGCGATATTTTGTTAGTAATTTAATAAACCATAAACTCGTATTTATTATTTCGATTTTAACTACTAGCTTATGTGTCTATATAAATTACGGTAATTTTTATTACTAAATTGGTTGTTAAAACTTCCAAAACCACATGTATTGGTATGAAAAACGATTACATAAAGTTTATTGACCTATTAAATGTTTATCTATTATAAAAACTGAATTTAGTAGTAATGAATGAGGGCCATTAATTATTTCGGTACAAAAAATGACTTTCTGAGCATCTCAATTTAGAACAATCAAATTGCTCGACCCGATAAAGGTCACTTTCGCAAAAAATAAACCTATAAAAGTTGAAATTAATCAAAAATTCACTTTCTAATTATTTTTTCCCCAATTTGAACGTTTTCTGTTTGAAAAAATAAAAGTGAGTTCAAAGAAAATTTCAACAATGACAAAAAAAAATTTCTCTTTATTAATTTTACCTCCATTTTTTATTTTTTTGTTGATTATATTACTAAGTACAAATTTTTCTGTAATTTATTATTATTAAAGACGGCATTTTTGACCCCAACTTTTGTCTAAGTCTAGATTACTTAGAAAGTCAGATCTAATATTTTATTTATGCAACGTTTCGATATTTCATCTTCAAGCTAATAATAAACTTGTAAGTAGAGAAAGTCTTCATTACACAATTTAGAGTTTTGGAATTTTTCTAAAAATAATAACTAGAGCTAAATTTTTACGCCCACTTCAAAATAGAGTGAAGTTTTTTTGAACAATTTGTTCATTTATCGATGGAAGATTAATTCGTATAAAATACGCTTCAGCGTCCACTAGACTTTGATAATATTTAAAATTCTTCATTTGTATTTTAAAATGGCTCATATAAAATTTGTCTCTAACTCCCCTAATGAAAGTTTGAGTCGATGTTGGAGGAATATGAATTCTTTCGTATTCACTTAATTTTTTGACATACACAGGGCAACGGTGAATATGATAGTATAGTTTCTTAGCACGAGATAATGGTTTATGTTGGTTTGCTCTTGTTTTGAGAATACATATTGTTCGTCCAACATAGCATTTACTACATGTACACAAAAATTTGTAAATGAGAAAACAGGAATCAAGTTTAGAATATTCTGGTTTGCAAGATTTTTTCGGCGGGGTATGAAACCCCAACCACAACGCAACCAAAAAAAAGTATCGCACGCGCCTAGGTGAGGCGCGCGACTAACGAATCCGAGAAAAGAAAAACTTAACTTCAAATTTCAGATTTATTTCGCTGGTATTATCCTTACCATCTGTTAGTAGCGACCAATTTTTTTTACATAATTAACGGATAAATGTTATGTTTCTCTCTCAAACATTTTGTTATCAAATTGATACTATAAAACCGATTTTTTTACAGAAAATAAAATTTTAACCGACCGATATGAATTCTTTCGTATTCACTTAATTTTTGACATACACAGGGCAACGGTGGAATATGAATAACGGTTTATTCAAGATTGATGGGAATGGTACTCCCCAAAAAACTGGCGTTAGGGCGTGTAAGGCAAAAAAAAGCTTACGAATGTGTAGAAAAAACCGTAGGCGTGATATTCCATTAATTTGGATTCCTATGTGAGTATAGTTCTTAGCATCGATATAAGTTTGTTGAGTTTGCTCTTGGGTTTGAGGAATAACATATTGTTCGCTCCAACATAGCATTTACTACATGTACCACAAAAATTTGTAAATGAGAAAACAGGAATAAGTTTTAGAATATTCTGTGTTTGCATATTTTTTCGGGGGGTATGAAAGCCCAACCACAACGCACCAAAAAAAAGTATCGCACGCGCCTAGTAGGCGCGGCGGACTAACGAATCGAGAAAAGAAAAACTTAAACTCAAATTTCAGATATTATTTCCTGTATTTATCTCTTACCATCTGTTAGTTAGGCGACCAATTTTTTTAACTAATTAACGGAATAAATGTATGTTTCTCTCATCAAACTTTTGTTATCCAAATTGATACTATAAACCGATTTTTTACAGAAAAAAAATTTTAATCTTCGAACATTTTCCATGAAAAAAATTCCGAGAAATTAACTTTTTCACCCATATAAAGCTCTGAAAACTGGATAAAAAAACGTTTTTTTTACAGAATAAAAACGATTTTTTTCTCAAAATCTTTAAGGAAAACCAGATATAAAGAAGGGTAGATAGTATTCGCTTCCGATGGCCACCCATTAATTATTGACCAAAATATCATTTTCGGGGTTTCGTGTTCAAAATAGCAAAAAAATATAAATGCTTATTCAACTTCAAATCTTAGTCGGGCCTTGGTGTATTCGCAGTCCAAAAATTTCAAAAGCCAGTCCAAATCTCTTTTTTCTCTGGTCGTTCTCTTAATCGAAAATCATTCGTTAAACACTTCGTCAAAAACAAAAATAAATCGGCTATATTTCGATAAAATACGAGTTTTACAACTACGTACAATTCTATTTCTGATCGACTCCATGCAAAATCGCGCAAACAGTAGTTTAACGAGTTTACCTACTTCTTTTGAGGGCTAGACTTCGCACAGAGCATAACTCGGTGGCACTTAGAGCCGCAGAAAGAGGCAATTAATCTACCGGTTTTATTTCGCCGATTTCTTTTAAGAGATTCGGAGGGATTCTTATGGGAAAATGTCTTATAATCAAGAAAGAATCAAACATTTTGATTCTCTTCAAAATAAAATCCCTCTCGCTCACGTTACAAATAGATTCATTTTCGAAATTAATGTCCGGAATCAGATCGGCATCGTCAGGACTCGCATTTCTACCCAGGGCAATTCGTTGGTGCACCATTGGAATGCTTTTCGAAAGTTCGCGGCAGAATTGCGGATGGCGGACAATTAGAAAACAGCGAATGTATTCGCCTTTTCCGAGAGCGTTTATTGTATCTTTATGCAGGAAATTAAATTAGGTTTAATTCACGCTTTCCCAAAAAAACTCACATCAACATCTCGTCTATATTATAAATAATTTAAACTCAGGGTAATTTTCTGTTGGGCAATTTAATTCATCATTATGGATAATTATTTTCAAACAATATTGCGGCCGGCGGGACCTACGGAACCCGCATAGTCTACCCCAACCTATTTTTTTTTTGACAACACGTTTTTGCATACTTTTTGCTACCGTGACACTGGGGGTCAACTTAATTTGTTCCTTTTATATATTGATTAAATGTTTTGAGTACCATATGATCCCTCCGTTCTCGGCCAAAGATATCGCCGATCCACGCACGCTCAGAAATCCGAAGAAAAAGCAGGCAGCAGTGCCATTCTTTCTTCGCTTTAAACCGATCTATTGGCTTTTATATTTCAAAACAATTCTGACGATGGAACCCCCTTTAAACCCAGACAATTTTGGTCAATTATATGCTCATATTTTGTTTATATGTACCTATTTGACTTTCAAAATAATTGAAGTCTTTTAAAACTCCGAGGAAATAAGTTTTAAATTCTTCACGGGTAGGAGTCGGTAATGAATATGTTTTCGATTTTTTTTTAGGTTTCAAAAAAGTTTTTGGTTTTGAAAATTTTAGTTAGAATATAGGCTATTTTATATAGCTAATGGTTCTGGTAACATTCACACACTGGTAAGAATCATAAAAGTCAGATCATTTAAAATCAATTGGTTCGAAAAAACAATTTCAAAACATTATCCTACAGAAGTTTATATATTTATTTGAAAATCTAGCCATCGGTTTTATGAATAAATGTTACCAAAAAATTATCACGGGCACGTTCATTATGTACTACTTCGACAATTGTTTTGTAAATATTCTTTTAGATCTGGGAGAATTTTCTGTTTTGATTTTCATTATTAACAAGATTGAGATTCTGTATTAAAAATATCGTATGCACATCCAGTATGTGTTTTTTAACTTGCGAAATAAAGATTGCTGTTAATTACCGCTGATAAAAATGGTAACTAGGTGGATTATATTTTGAAACCCTTGACATTGGCGAGAGCTTGGCTTTAAAAATAAAATCCACATAGGCACCATTTTTTATTGGTGGGAATTTCCTTTACAGCAATTTTCAGTTCGCAAGTAAAAAAAACACATACTATACCTTCAGTTGAAAATGTATAGTGAAAAAAATAATACAAGCGTAGTGAGTTCACAAATATCTTAATACTGATATAATCTATATCCCCTACGATAATAAACATCAAACGATGTTTTATCTCGTTTGCTGATAACTAATTTGAGCAGAATTACTTTTTTATTCCAAAAAAACCATGAGGTCGAAAAAGGGGTATTAAAACCCCGTATAATTTCTTCGGTTTTTGATAACGACGGCCGTACCAATGTTAAAATATTTAAACTGTTTTTCTATGAATTATCGTAAATTTTCTTGCGATTCTTGATAGAAATACATTTGTTGCTCAACGATCTTTTCAAAACTGATGATTTAAAATTTATGAATCAAAATTCGACTGAGTCCAAATTCAATTATTTTCGGACAAAATGACTATTTTTGTTATTTACTTTTTATTAAATAGCAACGTTTCGAAGATTCATAATCAGGCTAATGGGAGATTTTAAGACTTGTAAGTTTCGAAAACATAAAGTGCAGAATCTAGAGTTTAATAATTTTGTGAAATAATTGTGGGCAGTACTCAAACTAATTTTTAGGCCCACTTCAAAATAGTGTGAAATTTTTGTGAACAATTTGTTCGTTCAGCGATGGAAGATTAATCCGTATAAAATATGATTCGGCATCACATAGGTCACTGAAAGAACCGCATTTCTGTTGGATTTTGACGTGGCTCATATAAAATTTATCTTTTACTCCCTTAAGGGGGTAGTCGTCGCAAATATATTTTGCTTAAAAGTTGAGACTATACTAAATCGGCCAAAAAATGACAATGAGCTTGGTCTAAGATTTTTTTGATTACAAGTTTAACCGCTAGAGGGCCTCAAAGACCAAATCTTAAAAATCTATCTCCTCCTTAAATACAAATAGGATAAACCCAATTTTTCGGCTATGGCTGCAGTACGAAAATATCTAACTTTAATTCGAAGGATGATTTCAATATTTGAAGTTTTTTCTATAAATTTTAAAGAATTNAAAAAAAAGACAAGGAAAGGAGATAAAAAAATCCCCCTATTTTTGGGGGAAAAGAAAACAAATTATTTTCTTTAAAGAAAAATGGCTTAATCCCGAAATTAAATAAATTGCCGAGAAGCTTTCTGCAAATTCTCTTGTGCCTCCTTTCTCAGAAAACCTTACTCCACAATCTGAGGTCTCTTTTCCTTTCGACTTTTTGTGTTAAATCGATTTACAACAAAATGTCGAAAATAGAATATTATACATTTTTTGGGGGGAAAAGAAAGGGGGATCTACTTGGTCGAAATTAAAAAATTTTAATCCCCAATTCTTTTATGTGAGATTTTGCATATCAAAAAACATTTAAACAATCCGAAACAAATTTAATAAAAAAGATAGCTAAAGCCAGAATATTTCTAAAAACTTGATTCGCGCAAACCTCATTATAAATTTCTTTTGTACATGGTAGCAAATTGCCATATTCGGGGAGAACAAAATGTAACTCCTTCAAAATGAGACAAATACCAACAATCAAGCAGTTTTCTCGTGCCAAGAATCGTATTGACCTACCTTACATCACCGCCTGCACTGCTTTATGTCAAAAAACTAAAACTTGCATACGAAAAAGAACCAATATCCACCTAAGTTCCACTCAAACTTTCATAAGGGGTGTAGCTCGTTGCAAATAAGATTTCGCTAACAAAGTGAGTACTACCCTAAATCGGCCAAAAAAAATCCAATGAGCCTTGGTTCCTAAAATTTTTTGATTACAAGTTTAACGCTAAGTAGGGCCCCAAGACCGAAATCTTAAAAAACCTATCTCCTCCTTAAATACAAATACGGAATCCACCAATTTTTCGGCTATGTGCTGCAGTAAAATATAATCTAAACTTTAATTGCGACGGGATGATACAACTGTTTTAACTAAAAATAAACCAGTAGATAACCCCTCAAAAATAAAATCTTTTTTTATTTGTAACGCTTATAAGTCACTACGGATGTATATGCAGGAATTTCCAAAATTAGTGGCTTGCATTCTATCTCTAGCAATGGAGGCTTCTTGTAATGGAGGCTTCCGAAATAATAGAATGTGTTCAATCTGCTCTTAACCTTATTTTATTTTGTATCGTGGGAAAATTTTCCGTTTTTATAGAGTATGTAGTCATAATGCTAGCTATTGAGCCGGAAATGTGACAAGATTCGCAAAAAAATGCTCTCGTTATTTTTTTAATAACTATAGGTCTCAAATCTTTTCTGGCTCAGCGAGGTTTGTGGGCTGAATCGGTGAAAAAAAGGCTTTTTCGGCTTTTTGAGTTCAAATTCAAATTTGATATATGCTTAATTTTTATAAAATGATGCTTATATGGATGAGTTCATATAATTGAAAATGACATGTTAAATCTTGAGAAATTATTGGCAATAGACTCTAATATTGATTTAAAATATCAAATTGGTAGGCATTGCGAAGGCAGTGTTACTGGCCATTTTTTCGAGCTAAATCTCACGAGTTGTTCTGTAAAGATTGAGCTTCTGAACGCTAACTCAAGAAGGCCGGATATTCAAATTGCTTTAAAAATGTTATAGAAAAACTTTTCAAATAATTGATAATTCTATCCCCTTCGAATAAAAGTTAGATATTTGCGTTACTGCAAGGCCATAACCGGAAAAATTCGGGGTTTATCCCTATTTGTATTAAGTGAGGAGATAGAATTTTTAAATTTGGTCTTTGAGGCTCTAGCGGTTTAAAACTTGTAAACAAAAAAATCTTTAGACCAAACCGATTGTCCATTTTTGGCCGATTAGGATAGTCCTTCAACTTAAGCAAATTATAATTTGGCTGACGACTACCCCCTTAAAAGATCCCGTTCCCCTAAAATGACAATATCTCGCTAAATTACAAACAAGACGCGAACACGCTCAAGATAGTAATTTTCAGATTAAGCCAGTTGTAGAACTACCTTCACTGTGCAGAAAAAAAATGTCCAAAACTTTTTTTGTAATCGAACCAAGCTGCATCTCCTTCACACAATACGCGGGCCGCAAGAGCCACCTTAGACCAAACCGAATTCCTACTCCTCTGAGTTATATTTTGAAATAAACCTAAATAACTTTAACATAACCGTATAATTAGTAAACCAAAACTTTGTAGGAAGAGCTTTGGTCGAAAGTGCTATAATTGCTTTCTAGAATACGTAAAAACCGTCAAAAGCGCGTTTTGTACTTTTTGCGATATCGGAAATCCTACTCCTTCCTAGTAAATTTCAAAATTTTACGTCAAATTTTCTGCAAAAGCTAAGCTCTAAACAAACAGAAACTTGTAGGAGGCGTTTTGTGTGCAGATTGCGACCCCAATACAAAAAATAGGAATTTTCAAGGTCAACGCGAAAGAATTCACGAAAAAAATGTGCTTCAATGTTTTTCAGAAAAGTAAGCTTCATAAAGAAAAGCTGAGGAAACACTGAAGAGAAAGTTGGCTTGGCTTGACGCGTCCAACCCGATATTTGGAAGTTTTTCAGTGTGTCAATATGAACACAACGTTATTTTGAACAATAATTTGAGAAAAATATACTTAAAAAAAAATCGAAAACGCCTAAAACGCAGAATTCTCGAACAGTTTTGTCGTTCAGTGGGCTTGTTTTATAATGCGTTCCAAACATAAATCAAGTATTTGGTGGCATTTTATGACATAATAATGGCAGTAAATGTAGACCGGGATACCCTTAAGGGAGTAAAAAAGAGTAAATTTTACTAGAGCCACACGTCAAAAATCCACAGAAATGCCGGTCTTTCAGTGGAACCATGTGAATGCCGAATCCAGAATTTTATACGGATAAAATCTCCATCGCTGAACGAACAAACTTGTTTCACAAAAATTTCACACTATTTTGAAGTGGGCCTAAAAATAGTTTGAGTACTGCCCACACTTATTCACAAAATAATAAACTCGCAAAACCTAGATTCTTGCGATATGTTTCGAAAACTTACCAATCTTAAAAATCTCCCATTAGCCTGATTATGGAATCGTTCGTTCGAAAAGTGCTTATTAATAATGACAGTAAATAACAACAAAGCATTTTGTCCAGAAAATAATTTGATATTTGGACTGACATAAACAGGGCAGCGGTGAATGTGGTAATAAATTTTCTTGGCACGAGAAAACTGCTTATGTTGGTTTGCTCTCATTTTGAGAGTACATTTTGTTCTCCCGACATAGCATTTACTACATGTACAAAGAAATTTATAATGAGGTTGCACGAATCAAGTTTAGAGTATTCTGCTTTGCTATCTTTTTTATAAATTTGTTCGGTTGTTAAAGTTTTATATGCAAATCTCACATAAAGATTGGGTATAAATTTTTTAATTCGACCAAGTAGATCTCTCAAATAATATTCTATTTTCGAATTTGTGTAATCGATACAAAAAGTGAAAGAGACCTCAGATTGTGGAGGTTTTTCTGGAGAGCACAAGAAATTTGCAAACTTCTCGGTAATTATTATCTCGGGATAGCCATTTCTAAGAAATATGTCTTTCAAAACAGGCAGGTTAGCTAGAAAAAGGTCATCATTAGAGCAAGAGTGTTTTGAGTGGTTCAGGGCTGTAAAAATGTTACTTATTAGATACCGTCTAGGCATGATAGATTTTTTGTAATTATTAATTACAGTATTAATTCCGGCTTTTCTATAGGTTTGAAACTCGAGAGCGCCATCTTTTAGAAATATAGTGCACGATAAAAAGGTTAGTTTATTCTCTAGAAAAAAGGCGGAGGTGTATTTTATATTTTGATCCCAACTATTTATAGCGTTCAAAATTATATCATGAGAGCCCTTACTTATTATGGCTAAATTATCGTCGGCGAAGCGCGTCCATGATATTATGAGACCTTGATCGATAAGCTTTTTTATTACAGACCGTTCTAGGCAGCCGATGAAAATATTGGCTATCAGTGGGGCGATAGTGCTACCCATTTGAACGCCTCTTATTTGCTTATAAGTTCCAATTTGAGTTTTAAAGAAACTTTAGTCTTTTAACACACCTAATATCAAAACTTGAAATTCTTCCCTAGTCGGTATCGGCAAATCATATCCTTTTGAGTCTTTTTCTTGTTTCAAAAACTTTTTAGGGTTCTAAAAGATCATATCTAAAATGTAGCTCACTGTGTGGGGTATGTTAACATTTGTAAACATAGATACAATATCGAAAGAAAATAATTCATGTTCACTTTCTATGAATTTGTCTTTCTCGACTAAAAATGTAGCCTGAAAAGATTTTTGGCTGTCCACTAAATATTAACATTCTTTTAATAGAGGCTCTAATATAGGCCGGAGCACCCACAACCATATGCATTGTACCCTGTGATGAATGGGCCTAGCTACGGCCACTCTGGCTATAAGATGACACTTAACGAGGCGCCATAAAAAATGCTGAAATTGAATACCTTAACTTCTACTAGTTTGACCTAAACAGTGCCCTATAGTTTCTTCAACCATTCTCCTATAGGCTACTTGTTCATGGTGAAGATCAAAATTGGTCAAATTTTTGTTATTTATTTAAATTGATTTTGACAAATGTTTCCAAAAAATTTTTAAGCATAATTTAAGCTAATTTCAAGAAACGGGGTTTCATTTTTGCTTTGACACGATAGTTTCTTGCTCGAAATTTAAATTCACAAAATGTTTAATATCTCAATATATTTACCTGAAACTCTTTTTGCACATTGAACAAGGGAAGCTCTTTTCATGTGTGTGAATATTGATATGCCTGACCAAATTAGCCCTCCAAGTAAATTCTTTCCAACAAAAATCGCAATAAAATAATTTATAAGTATAAGGCTTGTCATTTAATCGGTTTGTGAAAGTATTCTCCATTCTTGGGTGCTCAACACGGACACAATGCTGTTTTTCAGAACCACGGTGAATTGTTTTAAGATGTTCAACTGCATCTTTTTTGCATATAAACCTGAAGAATATTATAAACATGAATCTATGCAAAGTTTAAAACTTTTATTAAAATAGTTAACAAATTTTGACATTTATACAGTATGTCACATTTTTGGTTGCGATCTAAGTTTTTTGCTTTAGCTCACTTCCGCCAAACTGAGATCTCAAGCAAAAATGTAACATGCCGTAGATTGCCTTTTCCAAAATTAAAAATATCAGTACACGCTACAATATTATGGTTTTGAGAACAAAAATAATTACAGAAAAATTTACTTTCGTGCATTTTGATGGGTTTCGTTTTGTCTAGGCACCTCCTTCACGAGAATGGCGAGAAATTTTTTATTTTTTGTCGTTCTGTGAATATACGCAATTTTTTACGGTATACATTGTAATTATAGTATGTAATTTTTAAACTTTATTTTTGTAGGTTGTTTTTTTGACATCTACAAGAAATAGTGTGGTCCAAATAGCGTAGAGGCTTTGTAGTACAAACATACCAATAACAATATACACTGACAGGTATATTAATGAAACACATTGTTATTATTATATGCCATTATCTTCTTTTTGAAGATAATGATATTATTTAGAAAAGTAGATTCTGTAATTATCACTATAAAAACTATCGTTGACAGAAAAAAAAGAATATAATTGTATGTTTCAAAAACAATAAATATACAGTGGTTATGTACTAGTGGTCATAATTAAAAAAGAGTCTTTACTAGGTTTGTTATTATAAATTATTTATGACACAGCATAATATAATTAATTCAAAGTATTATTATGTGTGATAAATACTTGAAAAAAGGGGAAAAATAGGTAAATACGATGAAATAAAAACACAAACATAGTCTATAATCTTTACATACTTGATCTTGGATTATGATAACAAACTGTTTTTGTTATATAACAAAAACAGTTTGTTATCATAATCCAAGATCAAGTATGTAAAGATGATAGACTATGTTTGTGTTTTTATTTCATCGGATTTTCCTATTTTTCCCCTTTTTGTTATAACAAGGTATATATACATTATAGACTATACAGGTATAGTATAAATGTTCGATAAATATCTGGAAACTTCGAAAATAAAATCAGTACATATGTATTACTAATACTAGTTAATAGTATGAACTTCATACTCGCATGAACCTTCGTTTTGAAAATACCCTCTTGTCGGGTTTGTGTTAAACATGTTCTTGAATACAACGATATTAATAACTTTAGTTAATTAATTCATGGTCCATGGGTAGGGTTCGGACCGGGAGAACCAGGAGCCAAATTAAATCCGATAGTGATACGAAAAACCACTCCTAGGATGAATCAGTGCTGAAAAAATCACCCACTAAACAAAAACAGTTTTTGAGCCACCTAGTGGGAAAGTAGATTTCAAATGAGACGTTTCGACCTTTATTTCTATTGTTTGGATCAATTATTCTAAACGAGGGTTATAATAGTTATATGGAAGTGACTCACAGTAAAATTTGCTAGATAATGGAAAAAAAATTGTTCGAAAATTTTTGGTCAAGAATGTATTATTCAAAGTTTGAAAAATTAAAATATTTGGCTCAACCTCATCGAAACTATTTTTGTTTTGTTCTTTCTGGTTCGAAATGAACTCATTTTATCCATGGCATAATCAGTTGTGATTACTGAGTAATTATATACAGTATTTAGCTGAATAAAATGTGTAAAAATAAACTGTTTTATGCAGATCAAACATTTTTCATCAATATACAAAATAATTGTCAGGTGGTTCAAACACGTAAAAAATTCCTTATTCTTTTAAAAATTTTCCGGACAAATATTTTTAATTGTTCATTTTTAGCCTGTTATTTTTTCTGGCTTTATATAATTTTTTTTTTAATTATTTTAATACTTTTATTATGTGGGGGACCTCATTTAGCGATAATTTTTTGCCGCTTACTCTGTAGAGAGTATCTACTACGGTATAATAGCGCCACATTAAAGATGACCTACGCACGATGAGGAATCCAGGGTTGTACATGTTTATTAAAATTTAATGTTTTTTCTCAAGTTTTTTTTAACGTTTCGCTTTACTTTGCAATTATAACATTAAATTTAGCATTATCAGAATCTGGTTTTTCTTCAAGTCTAAGTTTTAACAAAGAGTTTTAATATCATATCATATGAGTCTTTGTTAAAACTTAGACTTGAAGAAAAACCAGATCATGATAATGCTAAATTTAATGTTATACAGCGGGGTGCGGCGTATAGTTATACGCGTATAGTTGGAACCCGAG
>SCLH01001262.1:94564-120068 GCA_004367855.1 Oikopleura vanhoeffeni | reverse complement strand
TTTTCTTTGACCATATTTTAACGCAATTTTTAACTCTAGATATTGTACAAATTGACCAATCAGAGCACATTTTCCCAGAAGTACGCGTATAGTTAGAAAAAACGCGTATAGTCCGGATTACGCGTATAGTCCGGGGTTTTGGGCGACGAACTTTCTAGCTATACGCCGCACCCCGCTGTAATTGCAAAGTAAAGCGAAACGTTAAAAAAAACTTGAGAAAAAACATTAAATTTTAATATCATTGATATGACTATAGTAATTTTAAAAATACCTTGAAATTTAGCAGATAAATATTTTGCAGAAAACATTTTATAACAACATTTTATTATTAAACAATAACAATTTTGTAAATGTAATGTATTCTTAGAATTTAGTTATGGATTATTATCAAACTGATATAATTTTAAGAGATCATACACGCTTTTGACCGCTCTCAAAACTCCTTCGTCTGAAATTCAGACTCTGAATCTTTTTTTAAATACACTCAATTTTCATCAAACATATTCGCTATGGGATTATTAAAAGTACACACGAATATGAACCCGTTATTTGAAAACTAACTTCAAATACAATTATTTTTAAAAATTAAATTGTTTCGTAACAAAATTACTTTTAATTTAGTTATGCATAATGAAGCGGTGGAGTGAGTACTAATTTTAAATAATTTTTTTTTTAGATAAATATTCATAAGGTCGCTTTTTTTAAGGTTGCTCCACCATGATTTCGACTGGGAGAACTAGACAAGATAGCGGCAAATAGTTTTCTGCACGGAACCTTGAAACAGATATTGCGGTGAAAAATTTCTTTTGGCTTCCTAGTGATCACTGACGCGGAAATCAGTCATCGAAATTAGCTCAAAATGACCCGAAAAAACCGTTTGTTTGCGCAATACGTGAACGTAATTCATCGGAGAAAAAGAAAAAATCCTGCATTTCAAATTCGGTAAGATTAAGATGCAAAAAAACGTTTGTCGCTATCTAGCTCTAGTTCTCTCAGAACAGATACCCCTTAGGTGGAGCAACCTAAAAAAAAAAGCGACCTAACTGTTTCACTTATTAATATTTCGTGGCCAGTATACTTTATAACATTAATTGATTATGAAACAATTGAATTACATAAATGTAGTATTAAGGAGTAGGTGCGACGTAATCTGAAGGTTCTTCAGAACGACTTTTATTGACCAATTTTGTAGAGAATTTTTTTATTTTTTCAATAAATAATCGATTTTTAGGGGGTCAGAAATTAATGATGAAATTTCACGGTTTTGAGATCATAAGTACCAATTTTGATCTGAAATTTGTTTGTAACAAATCAATTTGGTAAATAAATACATTTGACTCGAAAAACTACCCAAAAAAGGTTTAAATTTGATTTTTATTGTTTTTTTCGAAAATAGTTTCAAAACTTTAGAAAAAATTGGGAATTTACTTAAAAAAACTACCTACAGTAGAATGCTTTTAGTGGGACTGTAACTTTTTTCATATCCGTCCTACAAAATAACTGGCAGAAATATTGCAAATTTATTTTAAGGTTTTTTAATGGGACCAACTTAGGGGTATCTATTTTAAAAGAACTAGACAAGATATTAACAAACGGTTTTTCGCATATGAATCCTGAAGATTCCCAGCGATTACCGATTTAAAGTAAATTCGCAAAAAATCGGTTATTTAGGTAATCTGGAGCAACTTATATGACTGGTTTCCAGTCACGTGATCAACGAAGGAAGCCAGACAAATTTCCTTGTTAATATTTTCCAAAGATTTTACATGCATAAAAGTATCTTAAAAAATTATTTTTCTTTTAACTTTTTTCATTACCTTAACAAGCATCTATCACAAGTATAGGTTTGACCATCCGCCTCTAATTTTTCTTGAGAGACATTTTCTATTTCTTCAATTTTTATTTGTGGTGTATTTGATGCTATCAGCGCCAATTTGACTGATTCAAAAGTATTTTCAGAATTTGAATCTTCAAAACTGTTTTCTGGCTCTGGTTCGGAATTTGAGTCAAAATCAGCAGATGATTTGATAGCTTCAAAATCTTTGGCGTCCTTTGAAGAGTGCACACCTTCAACATGCCTTTTCAGGTTCCCAGAATCATAAAATTTCTTAAAAAATTACCATTTTTTGAAATATAACTGAAGTGTAATATAATTTACACTCAGACAGCTTTTCGGAAATTAAAGAAAAAAAATCAATGGGCGATGTGTATATATATATTTTTAAAAAGAACCAAAGTTATTTCCTAAAACTGGCTGCTTTGAATTATTTTTGATGCGGAATAATTTCAAGATAAAGCTGTTATTGTTAATTTTCAGAGAAATCACGAAAAAATAAAACAAATTTCGAGTAGCTCGTCTCATAAACTTTAAAATACGATTTTTAAAAATAAATTGCAAATTCTATGGGCGATTAGCATCTTAAATTTCCACTATTTTTATGCATTTTC
The DNA here is from genome assembly GCA_004367855.1 of Oikopleura vanhoeffeni. Classification (NCBI taxonomy): domain Eukaryota; kingdom Metazoa; phylum Chordata; class Appendicularia; order Copelata; family Oikopleuridae; genus Oikopleura; species Oikopleura vanhoeffeni. The sequence goes on along the minus strand of SCLH01001262.1, from coordinate 117,620 downwards.
GTCTTTAAAAAATCAGCCAGGCCAATGACTTTGTGCCTACAAGGGTTAAATGATCAATTTACCTTTGCGCAGTGATTGCACTGAAACACTTTTTCTTTGGTGTGGATATTTCGATGCCTCTGCATATTTGACTTCGTTGAAAATCCTTTGCTGCAAATATCACACTGATAAGGCTTTGGCTGAGTATGTGTACACGCATGTGCCTTCAGCTCTTCCTTAGCTGAAAAATATATTGAGTTTTGTAAAAAAAATAAAACTTCGAAAACTTTTTGCTAAAAAAATTCGAAATTTTTTCATACAAGGAAATCTGCAAACACTTACTTAAAAAAGCACTAGTACAAATATTGCAAACAAATGGCTTCATTGAATCGTTCGAATCTTCGACCTGGTCAAAACTTGAGTCGTTCGAATTTGACCCCTGTTTATCAACATCATGAACTTCAAATTTTATCGACCCGAAAATTGCATCTTTTAAATCTTTTGTTAATGAATCAGTCCTGGATAATTTTGGGGCAATAGCAGGTTCCTCTTTATTATTATTTGCTGTGGTAGCTTCACTGGCACGCCTTCTTAATTGTTAGTTATTTGGAGTCATTTTAAAAAGTCATTATTAAATTATTTTCATATAAAAAAATACACTTTTTTTTTTAATAAATACTCGAAAAATACGCGATTATCGAAAATGATTGTAATGAATTAGAAAGCCCTACAGAATAAACTAGGTTACATAAACTGGCACATATTAACTAATTTTGTAGCCAAAATTTTTATATAATTCGGCTTTTGAAAACGACTCATCTGATTAAATTCTTAGATAGCTCAAACTGAGCAGAAATATTTAGTGAATAATAAAAACAAATTGGTCGAACGAATCGGAAAATTTTTTTCGGAGATTACTGAAATTGTTTAATTATAAATTTTTGTTAAAAAAATTGGAAACGATGGTCTGATTCAAATCATTTTTTTAAATTTATTTTTCTATAAATAATTGTGTTCAGTTTGAGCTATCTCAGAACTCAGGATAAGTCGTTTTCAAAAGCCGAATTGTATAAAAAAAATTTGGCTAAAAAAGTAGATAATATGTGGCAGGAGGCCCCGTAATCGATATATATTGTAGTTGTTTGCTAAAGCGCACGTTTGAAACTTTCGCTTTGACAAATCTTTGTCTAAAAAAATAATATATATGAGTCATGACATTTACTAATGCGTATGCAGACTGAGTTAAAAGATAGCTTTGCGTATACAGAAAATTGGCCAGCTACGCGAGAAAAATTCAGGGGCTGTAAATGATATTGTGACACAATCAAAATTAACTTAAATTTTGAAAATGCTTTTAAAGTAATCTTTTGAGTAGTTTTAATTTCATGAATTTCGAGAAAATGGAACTTTAATATTAAAAACATTAAAATAAAGAAAAATATGTAGAACCTTCCTAACATTTTTGTCATATTATCCCGATATCTAAAAGTTTTCTTCTACCTTTTCCTGGGTTCAATATTCGAAACATTATCAAAAGTTTGGTTTTTTTCATTTTCAATTTCAACATCGGTTGGTAGCAAAAAAGCACTGTCACCAATAAATTTCCATTTTGCATCCTTTATGATTTCGTCTCGCTGAAATACATCTTGATCATCTTCTAGTTTTTCTTTAAAATTTGTGTGAATTTGGAGTTCTTCATGGCTGTCACTTGGCGCAGCTTTTAATCCTTGTGAACTGAGTCGAGAGAGCATACTTTTCGTCCCGCAGCACCATCTAAAATGAATGAGATTAAGACAAAATTTCATACGAGTTATCAATTAAAGCTATCTGAAAACACCTTATTGTTTATATAATATATAAATTAATATAGTCATATATATGAGTCAAATCAAGTGTCCTAGCAAAAGTGGGACTATACGATTCACAGAGTTACAGCTCGCTAATGAGTTATTTTCGAATATTATTTCATAATCTTGAAATCCTTAGAATTTAATTATCTGTCGTTTGACACTTCTCCCGAAAAAATTGGATTATATTTATCAAATTGAACTCTGTAGATAATTGCATAGACCCCACTTTTGCTAGGACACTTGATTTGACTCATATTCAATAATTTGGGATCAATAACGAATTTCATTGAGATGATTTTGTATGGCTATTAGAGTGGCCGCGGTCTGAAGCATTTCTGGGAAGGGCTAAATCCTTTTTCGAAAATCTCAAAAAAAAATAATCTCCGTAAAATTTCCTACAAAATGGCTTCCTCGTTTTTTTCTGATTTTTAGCCCTTCCCAGAAATGCTTCAGACCGCGGCCACTCTAATAGCCATACAAAATCATCTCAATGAAATTCGTTATTGATCCCAAATTATTGAATATGNCGAAAAAAATCCCAAAAACTTGGAAATTCATGAAAAAATTCGTTGCGACGTTAAATTACATAATTTCACTCAAATTTTTTAATGTTTGTAATTTTCGAATCCTTTTTTAATCATTGACCGAGATACAAGGACAGATTGTTCATTTTTTTTATTATTTTGAGCTTTCAAAATGTATTCAAAAAATCGATTTTGTTAAAATAACCAAAATGAAATTGGCTCTAGCACCACTTGCGGTTGTCTCCAGACCTATAGTTGCTAATACTGTTTCCACAAATCGTGATTTGCGCAATCTTTTGAGTATATTTTCAACACTAATCTGGAAAATTCGATTTTCGGCAACCTGTCTTACTTAAACTGGTCCTAACTTTTTTAGCCCAGGCCAACGAATGTTTATTTTTGCGTTAATATGTAGAACACAGTCGGAGGCTACAAGGCATATCAAAACTAGATTTGTCGGGAAGATTTTGTTAAAACAAATTAATTTTGTTAAAAATGACGATTTTTGCAAATTTGCCACCAAGACCCCTTTTCCAATTTGAAAAAAAAAGAAAGTATTTTCGGGTGTAACTTATCTTGCGTTCCATTACCGGGGTCAAAAAAGTTACTTTGAGCAACTTTTTTTTTTCGGCCATCAGGACCGCCAAAAATTTAAAAATTTTTTTTCGAAAAATCTCAAAAAAAAAATATCTCCGTATAAATTTCCTACAAAATGGCTTCCTCGTTTTTTTCTGATTTTTTTAGCCCTTCCCAGAAATGCTTCAGACCGCGGCCACTCTAATAGCCATACAAAATAATCTCAATGAAAATTCGTTATTGATCCCAATTATTGATATGAGTCAAATCAGTGTCCTAGCAAAAAGTGGGGGTCTATGCAATTATCTACAGAGTTTCAATTTTGATAAATATAATCCAATTTTTTCGGAGAGAGTGTCAAACGACAGATAATTAAAATTCTAGGATTTCGAAGATTAGTGAATTATATTCGAAATAACTTATTAGCGAGCTGTAACTCTGTGAATCGTATTAATCTCTCTCTTTTCCAAGTTTTTGGGATTTTTTTCGGGTTTTTTCAAAATATTTATATAGAAAAGTTTGAAAATTTTAAAAAAGTTGTTAAATTTTATAAAAATTGTCGAATTTTGAGAAAAATTGTTAAATTTGAGAACACATTTGCAAATTCTTCAAAAAATTATCAAGAAATTGTCAAATTTCGAAAAAATCGACATTTGACTATTTTGAAGGAAATTTAATTTTTTTTGAAATTTGACACTTTCGTGATATAATTTGGAAAATATTATTCAAATTTGACGATTTTTGTAAGAATTTGCCAATTGTGTTTTCAAATTTGACAATTTTATATTACAATTTGATAATTATTTATTGAAATTTGACAATTTTCATTTTTTAAATTTGACAATTTTTTAAGAGTTTTTTAATCTCTTACAAAATTTTACTATTTTTCAAAATCCGACAATTTTCTCAAAATTTGACTGTATTTTTTGAATTTTCTATTTTATTTAGAAATGTGACAATTTCTTTTAGAAATTTGCCAATTTTTATTATGCATTTGACAATTTTTTTGAAAATTTGACCATTTTTAGATAATTTTTATAAAAATTTCATATTTTCTTTTAAAATTTGTAAATTGTTTTCTTCAAATTTAAAATTTTCTTCAAATTTGACATTTTTATTCAAATTCGACCATTTTTTTTTTAATTTGACAATTTTTTCAGAAATTTGACTATTTTTTTAAATGTTTGACAATTTTTTCAAAATTTTATTTTTTTTCTTTGATTTCAAAGATATTCTTTACCGATCCATGAGTGAAGTTCGAACGCCAAAAAACATAAGCGGGCCAAAAATCAACATAATTATGTATCGATTTCCGTGACTAAAGGTCAAGACAATTGTTTGTCATTACTGCGTCAATTCAATAATATTACTCTGAGCCGCTGGCTGTTTTAAACAAGCTTTGTTAAACGGCTGATATTTTGTAATAAATTAATTTTTTATTCTAAACATAATTTTGTTTATTTATTCTCTGCAATTACCAGCGCCTCAGACATACATTTTCAACATATTTGCTCTCTAGCGACACTTTTGGTTAGTTTTAAATTTTTTAGAGGTCATTTTCATTGTCGTGATATCGATTTATCCGAGAAACTGACTTTTTCTATTTCAACGGTTTTTATTTCAAAAAATACTCAATAGTTTAAAATTTTGCTCTCTAGTGACACTTGGGTAATTTTGAAAATTTACAAAGATCATTTTCGTGTTTCTTGGTATTAATTCACTCTAGAAACAAACACTGGTCAATATAGTGCAATTCCTAAAAATGCTCAAATTCGAAAAATTGCTCTTTAGCGACAGCTGTGGCAATTTTTGAATTTTTAATGGTCATTTTCGATTTCTCAAATATATTCTATATAAAAACGAGTTTTCAGATAATTTGATAAACTCTTAACAAATCGAACAATCGAGTCCCCAGATGACGGTTCCTTCTAATAAAGTTATGACGTCGACTCAGACAAAAAATTAAAAAATTTGGGCCCAGGCCAAGGAGTACTGTTTTTTTGTCTATCATTGGAAATACATTCTGTTCTATAATATAAAATTAAATTTGGCTTTGCGGGAAAACTTTTTCAGAAAAAAAATCCAATTAAAACAAAAAAAAATGCTTAATAATCGTTTTTGGGTCATTTTTGGAAAAATTGTAACGGATTTGTTTTTCTCTCATTCACTTCTTTATCGATCCCATGGTCCATTTGGGGTCTATAGGGGACTTTCAAAATCGGTCCCGACCGACCGCGGCCACTCTAATGGCTATATGGAAAAATACAAGAATATTGGTTGTCTTTTTTGCTAACACGGTCAGAAAAGCACTTTTTGATCGTTTTGAAAATATTTTGCTTAATTTCTTCATTTTTGGAATATTCAAGTTCAATTGCTTGTCGACCTAGACATAAATCTTAAAAAAACTCTCGTTTGGCTCTCGACGAGGTCTTTGGCTGCACATTCATATCGTTTTTAACGTTCTAACTATAAAATCCTGGGAGGAGGCCCTTAAAACAGACTCAAAATACGTTTTTTCGATGATTTTTGAGTCAAATAAATAAAAGCTCTCGTTTGGAGATGGGCACATACTGTCCAGTTTATTTTAATATAATCATTGTTTGATTTTCAAAAACCTCGGAGGAGTAGGCTTTTTGCTCAAAAAATATCACGATAGTTTGAAGCTCGTTTCTGATTGGACGAGCCACTGGTGACTTTTGATTTTTTTTCTCATTGCAAGGTTTCTGTTCCAAAATATACTTTTTGGTCTTTCTATGCGTAATATCGCGCCAATTCGCTAATGAAAACCCCGATTTTCACTAAATTATTGACGACCACCTCCTTAAGAGGGTTCTATAGGCAGCTCATATCTTTTGTACTGAAAATTGTTTTGACTGGATTTTAGAATTTTTGATCTCCACGTAGATTGTTTAGTTATATAAAGGAATAAAAATTTGAAAAAATTCAACATTCTGGATTTTTTTTCATAAAATTTGAAACAAGCTTATTTTGAGTATATAGGTTCTATAGGCAAGTCGTATCTTTTGAACTAAAAAAGCTAGAGGTCTGATTTTATGATTTTTAAACTCAACGTGGCTTTTTTAGTCATTAAAACTCAAAAAATCGTAAAAAATTACCAAAAATTTTCGAAAAAAATATTAAACTTTTTTCTGAGTGTCGAAAATATAAAATCTTTTCTGCTCTTGCGCTCGAACGGTTAAATATTTGGTCATAGTTTATAATACTGTTTCCAGAAACATTTAACTCACGAATCGTTTGGTCTTAAAAAAAAACTGATTGGACGAAATGGATGTCAAAAATAAATTTTCAAATCGTACTCCTTGGAGTTAAAAAATGAAATCGTTACATCAACAAATCGACACAACAATTTTGTTGACAATTATTACAAAAAACTATAGTGCACGGAAAAATAGTTTGCCATGTAGCATGAAAAAAAATACAACTTTCCGTGGCCAAAATAGCAAAAAACAGTCCTTTTCGCCAGCTTTGATACCTTTTTAGTGAGAAAAACAATTTTTTCGACAACAATTTTTTCCGGCTTTGAATTTCGCAGATAATGTCAAATTTTGAAACATTTCCAATATATATAGGACGAAAAAAAAATACGGCTTTTTCAAGATTTTTTTTGCTCCTGGTTACCCTCATTTACCGGTTGGTTCAACATGCTATCTTTAAAATATAATCAAAAACGTCTTGCAGAGATTACGAACTAACTTATCAGAATGTTTTAGTCATTTCCTATGTCTATGCCGAGAGAAATAAGCAATTCAAAAAGTCCATTTTGCCTATAAAACCCCCTTAAGCCACTGGTGTTTTTACGATTTTCAAGTTCGATATACCAATTAATTTTATTCAAATGCGTTATCGACCCGAACTAAAAAGAATATGAAAATTAAAAATGTCATGCCTAACCCTAGGTTTATTGTTTTTCTTGACTTAACCCTATTTATATTGTTTTTCTACTTCACCTGAAGTCCATGCGTTGGTATCTTTATCATCGAAAAAAAAATTTAATAATAAACGAAATACAAATTGACAGTAAACACATCTATGACAAAGATACATTCATCTGATAAAAGGATATACTTTTAGCTATAGGCTATAGATAAAAGTTCTCTACTAAATTCAAACGTGACTAACTTGAATTCTGGGGTCTCGATGACACAAACCGCTTGAAAATCATCGTTTGCCAGTTGTTGTAAAAAATACCGAATAACATTTTTATTTTTTTCCAGATCTGGATTGAGCACCGTCATACGATTTTTCTAAAAAATAATAAAATTAAATCTCAACTGACTTTCCATAGCAAGTTTTAAAGTACATGTGAATAAGACAACAAAACGTTATTCAATGCACAATAGCGTGCACAAATTGTGCAATAAATTACACCGCAATACGACTTGGAAACAATATCAAGGGGTTGCCACAGCTGAGAATTATAAAAAGAAGCATGTAATTTATAATGAAGTTTTACGAATTTTAACTCTAAATTAAGCTAGAAAAATTCTTAAATTGCTCAGGAATTTTTTTGAAATATCAAGGAAAACATTCGATTGCATTTAAGTTTGAAAAAAATATAATATTATGGTCTGATATACATCAAGTGACTATGGATAATAATAAGGTCGAGTTAAATTTTTTCGAAGAAGTTACGAACATAACTTAAGGCGGTAACCGACGCGTTTTACCTATTTTAAAACGCCAGTCCTGTTCTAACGGACAGCTTGACGATACTGAAATCTTGGAATATAGTTGATTTTTGTCTGAATTTTTCAAAAATGTATTTAAAAGTTTTTTGCATGATCGTACCGGTCGTGATACTGGCTGAAAAACCCGGTTTTCGACTGAATTCGTATCATTTTATTTAGTCATGAGATGTCAAAAATTTTTAACTAATTTTCTAACGCCCACTATAAATGGTTTTTTAGAAGGTAAAGTGGAATTAGTAGTGTAATTTTCGGTATATTTGCGCAAAATCGACAAAAATTACATGTTAAATTGACTGTTTTGGGTGTATTGAGTTCTTATTCAATTTCGTTTGGAGCACTGATGTCAGATTTTTTTTATACAAAAAACACTTTTACAAATTGTGTGCTCCAGGTAAAGTGGAATTGTTTTACAATATCTTCTTTGGTTTGCTTATGCGAGACGTTCAAAGTTTCGGTTGTTGTCTAATTCGCCAGATTTCCCAATTTTTGATCAATTTTTTCTTTCAAAAAAGTTTATTTACTTTTTTCTATAGGCTTACATAACAAGGGAACGGATACCGAAAAAAATTATAATTCGATATGGTCTTCTCAAAATACAGCAACGAATTCGAAAAAAAATAACTTGGAAAAAATCCAAATTTTATTTTTTTTATTTGTCAGTTTACTGGTTAACCAAACCGTGATTAAAATTTGAATGCCGCAAAAATAATAATTTTCTATGTATAGATCTCGAGATATTGACCTCCATCGGTTACCCCAAATTTCTGAATCAAAGGCAAAAAAATTTTTTTCGAAAAAATAATTTTTTTTTTAATTTTTTATACAATTTGAAATCTGGCTACCCAATGCAAGAAAAATTTAAGTTTTTGATACAGCAGTTCAAAAATGACATCATAAAAAACAAGAGAGAATTCGAAATTTTATTTATTTATTTTTCTGGAATCAAATCGACAACAAAATTCCGAAGGCCGCAAAAACTAGCTTCGTAGCATGTGTAGATCTCGAGATATAGACCTCCGTCGGTTACCTCCTTAAGTTAAAACTGTCTTATACAAAAGGCATCTTTTTATGAAACATTTAAATTTTTTTGTAGGAAATTTATTTTTATATAAAAGGACGTGACCTTTCAAAAGCAATTCACTGTACATCCGATTCGCAAATTTTAAAAAGTGGTTGACGTCTTTTTTCTTAAATCTCGGTAAATAAACTTGGTTTTGTCACCTGTTGGATGTTCATCATACCGGTACATTTTACAGAGATTACAAGTATACCAAATATCTACCAGGTAACAAAAATGGTATAGTGGTCGAGATCAAAACATTAGCCGTCAACCATTATTGACAATTTTCGAATCGGATGTACCGGTTTCGAGAGCATTCGGACCGACCGAATTATTATTTTCGTTCACTAAATTTATATCCCACCTTTACAAACGAAATCATTTTGGAAATTTATTATAAATACGATCAAATTATAAAATATAAAAACTCATGCTAAAATCTTCACATGATTAACATTAGATGTATTTGTTTGATGTCCTCACAAACATTTTTCGAAGTGTTGTATTTTTAACTTCGTCAAATTTTTTAAGTTATAAATCCTTGACTATGATTGGCCATTTTATAATGGCAGATTTATTTTGAATTATAAAATTAGTTTCAAAATATATCATTTCCCAACCAAAAACCCTATAATTTCGCAATAATAGAACGTATACAGTGGTTTTGCTTTAAAAAAGTACATAAACAGAAAATTTGACTGATAATTTCAAAACCACTGTAAAAAACTAATTTTTTTTAATTTCGATAAATTGTTTCAAAGAAATAAATTATTAATTGAACAAATAACACGATAAATATTCCACACCGAGAAATGTGCTTAGAAAGGTACAAGGGGTGTATCGATCTGTCCCCAGGTAGGCCTTGTAGGATATAACAAACTTTTTAATTAACAGAACAAAAGATCTAAAACTAACCATCAAATTAAGGACGCGAGGATAAAAATAGACATTTTGAGAAAATGTAGAAATTTTTTCAAAAAAATTTAGTTTGGATTTTACTAAAAAAATCGATATTACATTTACCAGTGAGGATGTCCTGTAGTAAAATGGGCAAAATTTTTCAATATTGGCACCCAAGTAAAGTAGACAGTTTGTCTGAAAAACCCACTAAAAACTGACTAAACCCAACGGCACCAAAAATTTTACAATTTCAAAAAATAATAATTTTTCTGCAAAATTTGAATATTTGTACATTTTAGGGCATAATGTAACGATTACATAATATGAAAATTATATATTGAGATCAGTTGATAACACGGTCTAGCGGACCTCTCACATTCTTATTAAATTTAAGGGAGGAACAATACACCTATTTGAAGAAAAACTGTCAATTGTTATATAGTGTAAAAATGACCGTATTTTTCGGATTTTTAGGTCTTTTTGTTCTTGTTAGGCATTTCTTGTAGGCAGAAGGGACATTTACCATCCTTCACGGTGTAGCTTTTCGTGGCCGCGTGATTTTCCCGTGACAATTTTTTCACTTTTTCCCGCAGTTTTTGATTTTCTTTCTGGAGCCTTGAAATATCAGCGCGGTGCTCTGCAAAACCGGATAAAATTTTTGTTCAAAATAAGGCACCATAAATTAAGCAAATTTTTTTTACATAACATATTTAAAATTTTTGATCAAAAATATTAAACATGCGATGTTTGAAAAAATTAATGTATGAGCCCGAAAATAATGTGTAAGTTAAGTGTACTGATTTGAAGATACTTACGCGGTGGTTAAGCATGCAAAAATGATTTGGTTTAATATGTGAGTTAGAGAGGATACTACAACAACTCATGCAAAAGAATAAAATCACCGATGCGAATGTAAAATACCTTTTTGTTTAGCCGAGACCAGGTTCTTTCGGATTTTTTTGTCTAAATCAAGGAAATAAATTTTTAATATGATTGTTCAATTTTTCACGCTGTTCTGATTAGACAACATGCCGGGATGGGCGGTGGTATCTTTTGCCTCGAAAATCTTGTTATCATTTTTAAAAACGCTTTTTTTCGAAAAATTTCAAATTAAATAATTTCAAAATTTTTTTATGCGAAACATACCTTCGCCGCCGGGATCACACCTGATGATTAAAAATTATATATTCGAGGCAATCTACTATTTTTTTAATATGTATAGCTGATTTAATATGAGGTGCAAGTTTCAATGTTGCTGGAATCAACATTTTAAGACAATTTATAATTGCACGCCATTCGAAAGGAAATTTACGGTCAATCGTCTAGGAAATTTTACGTTTCAATATAAAATCGATCAAGATTATTGATCAAGCTGAAATTTTGGCGGTGGTAAGTTTCGCTCACCAGCAAAAAAATTTTGATAGGGTTGCTTCCTAGAATAAGCAAGGTAATTTAACTTAATTTTTTCTTTCACAGTACTACAGTTATCAATTTAGCATGGAATTTTTATAATGTTAAAATTGTATTAAAAACTGATAGAATGTGAATTATGCTACATTAGCTTACCATTTATTGAACGCTACATTTTAACGAAAAAAAATTTGGTAAACTAAAAATACCACCGCCGAAATGTTTTATATTGAAAATTACAAGATTTTATGCAAGATAATTGGTGTCAAGTTTCAAGATTATGTTTTTGGGTTTCAAGTTTGAGATAACCCGATATTAGATTGAAGTGTGACACAAATAATAGTGAAAAAGTCATCTAAATAAATTTTCTCATTATTGACGAATCATAATACAAACCTATGACATGTGCATAAAATAAGTTTCGTTAGATATTGTTGTATATTACAATGATATGACTTTTAACGGACAGAAAGACGCTGTTACCCTGTCCATTTAACAGCATTTGAAGATATTTTTCTTGCCGCGCCTGTCCGTTTAAAATAATTTCGGCGAGATTTTTGGGGCGGTTGCCTGTCCGATGGGGTTGTCCGTATAAAGTCATACACCTTAACAATTATACTTATGAAGTGTTAAAATTACCCGTTTGTCTATTGCAATTTAATCAAATTTGTGACGTTATTTGGCAAGAAGTAGCCTTTACTTCTTGTCGAATTTAGAATGAAAAAATGGAACAGAAAATTGACATTTGAAACCAGAAAAAGATTAACCTTTATCAATTCAAATGGAAATATTTTTAGTGAAATTCTATCCAGTCAAAATTTAGTAGACTTAGCCCAGATATTATTGAATTTTCATACAGTAGTGCAATCACAAGGATTATTTACTTGTTTTGGGGGCATAAACAGCAGGGTTGTTAAAAGAATAATCCCCGGACAAAATGGGGACTGGAACTGATATCAAGCAATATAGCAAAAGATAAGGCAAATCAGGAAATCAAAAAAAAATCCCTTTTAGAAAAAAAACTCGTTAATAAGCCAATACACATAACATTGTATCTACATATGACAAATTTCAGATGCCGTTAATTCTAGTTAAAAACCAGATTTGACTGGTAACTGTTTAAGTGTACTGGCACAGACCTAAGGGCATCGCAAAATCAGAAACATTAACTCTACGATGAGCCTTCATACTTGGTCTATTTTTCAAATAATTTTATGTTTAAAAAAATTCATTATTAAAAAACTAGTGTAAAAATTATATTTAAATAATTTTTGGGGTTGTGGGTTCTAAAATTTAGATGGTTTGAAATTGATAATTTTAACCTTGAAAGAATGACAGACACAATTTTGCATTGCTGTAAAAAATACATTCCATCCATTATTTTTTAAAATTGAAATCAGAATCGAAAGTCGCAGCAAATTATTTCCAGAGACGCGTTTGTCATAATTCCTGAAGATTTTGAGGAAATCTTTTTAAAATTACGAAATTAACCGCTAATAAAAAATGCATCTGCGACAACAAAAATAAACATTTTTGGTCGATTTTTTACGATGCTTCATTTTTTTTTATTCGATGCATTTTTGATACCGTGCAGTTGATGTTTAATGGTAGATGCTAATATTTTTTTTATTTAAATATTAGTCACCATAAAAAGGGGACTAAAAGCTAATGGAACGCGCTTATTGGTTGGTGAAATCATCTGCATATGAAACATTTCATTTCACACGAATACTTCTTTTTTGGAGCTATTTCACATCAACTGCATTGTAGCAATAAGAGAAAAAAAGTCGACCTAAAATTTATACTCTCGAAAGCTAGACAAAATGTTTCATATTTTGCAATGCCACTTTTGAATAATTAATACTTTCAAGTTAGCCTTATTGCAATTATCAGGCATTTTACACCCTCAATCCCTTAAACGATTATTTTTTTTATAATTGCGATTAAGCCTCCGGCTAAAAGTCAAGATTAAAAAATATTAAAATGACAAGGTAATTTGGGAGATGACGATGTTTGTGGTCAGTACTGGTCATGTAGCGTAAAATTTGTCACAAAAATGCTTCTGATTCCAATGAAACACATTTGAAACGGATCAATCAAAATTATCGTGTACACCCGAGATTTAACATTTCGGTGGGGATGGCGAATATATACTTTTCCCGACCAAAGTGTTTCGCAGTAGTAAATAGGGTGTCCCCACCTTTCACATTTCGGCTTTTGGAAACCACTCTTCCGATTGCGTTCTTAGATGGTTCAAAATGACCACACATTTAGAAAACAATCGAATTGGTCCAAATCCGACAATTTCCAACTTTTAAATTATAACTTATAATAAATCTTCATTTTTTTGAAAAAAAAGGGAAAGATGGCCAATTCAGACCAATTATTAGGTACATTTTTTCTTTAATATGTATGGTCATATTGACCTATCTAAGAACTCAATCGATTAAGTTTTTTCCAAAAGCCGAAATTTAAAAGGTAAATACTAATTACTACTGAGAGGCACATGGGTTGGGAAAAGGATATAGCTAAGATTCACAATATTCAGCACCAGTAACTAAAAAAATATAACACATAGATGTGGGTTAAACAGCTACATCTGTTAGTAAAATAAATGCTCGGGATAAGCTGCAGAACATTCACAAGTATGCAACATTGAATTTAATCAGATTTCTAATAAAGGGATTTTGAATAAAGGGATCTTACTTTGAATAGTGAAAATGCTTGGTACCTTATCGGAACAATGATGGAAAAATTCATTGAAAAAGAAAAAATTAGAATTAACTTAAAAGTGCAATTCTGGTCATTTTGTCGGCTTCAATTTGACAATATTTGAACTTCATTAAGGGGGTAGGTGTCGGTTTTTTTTGAGCCCTTAATAGAATTAATTTATGATACATTTATTCGGTTATGACTAAAGTTGACCTCATGGTGCAATTATTTTTTTCAAAACAATCTAGAACAAAATATAGAATTTTCAAAATTCGAATATTTTTCTTCTTTAAAACCCGCATAAAACCGGTATTCCACCATGATATGAACATTTTTTATTGGTGAATATGACCCGCCTAAAACGATGCATGACATTAAAATTATCGGAAATGTCTTAATCGAATTCTAGAAATTTCAATTATTTTTAAGCAAAAAATGTGAAACCTAATTATCAAATTTGACGCTGATTGGTTCACAATTCCGATTAGCTGTAAGGAGATTTTTTGATCAGTGATTTTTCACTTCAATTTAGTAGTACTTTTGTTCAAATCAGACGAACTTTTTTTTCGAACTTTTCATTTCAGGTTTCACTTAACCCGTGTGAGCACAGCACCTTTATAAAAGGTGTTTGCATATTTAAAATCATCTAAATATGCAAAAAAACATCGTAGAATTGTCTCCTTCGGATACAATATAAAGAATTTTGCAAGGATTTCAAAAAAGTGACTTATTTTTTTTTTGAAAATTTTTTCAAATTTTACGGAGGGTTGATTTTTTGAGATTTTTTCCAATCTTTTACCTCTAAAAAAAATAAATGCGACCTATTGCGTCAATTAAAATTTGAAAATAGCCAGTTTTTAGGAAAGTGTTTTTGTCCATGGTTGACCCTCAAAACAAAGATAAATTGGTATACAGGAACAGATATTTTTTCAAAGGTGATATTTCAAAATTTCAATTTTAAGTATTTCACGAAAATATTTTAATTATTAAAAATTAATTCGAGCAATTAAATATTGTCCACAGAGTCACTTGATTAGTATATCGACCAGAAATAATATCAGAAGTGTACTAATCTGCTTTTATAGGGGAAAATAACCATTTTTTATGAAAATTGTGATTTTTTCATCAAAATTTTAAACTATTTAAAAATAATTTGTTTGATTATATATAAATCAAATCAGAAAAAAACGATGATATATAGGTCAGACCTTTGTGCATCGATTCCAATACCAAAATAATTTGTGAACACCACTATGAGCTTGTATCACGTGATATGCTGTACCTTGCTCTTATCAGAAATTTCTAGAACTAATAATCAAAATTCTAGAATATCAAATGTCGGATGCAAAAATATATCGTTTTGAACTTCCTTATGCAAAAAAAATGAAACTTTAACTACCTTGGGCTTTCTGTAATACGCGCTTGAACAGTCACCTTTATAAAGGCTTCGGTGCCTTGGCGGAACTTTTTTTTTCTGGGCTCACACGGGTTAAAATCAATTTTCTAGAAATCTAGAATATTAATCCAAAATTCCTTCTCATCACATTGACCGCATTATATTTATCTACCTTAGTCGAAAAAACGGGTTAATTGTAAACATTCGTATAAAAGAAGATAGAGTTTGAAGTTGAAAATCACATTATTGTTCTCATTTATCCGCTACTTTGTGTAAATTTTGAGACGCTTTGTATGTGGGGTCTAAAATTTAAAAACCCGTTTAGTGTTCTAGAATAGACTCAGCACCTGGTGGTGTGATGTAACAAGGTTGACTTGAGATATGTAATCCTTAGACGAAGGATAGATCTATCAAACGAGTATCCTAAGATTTTTCAACAACTGCCCTAGAATTGTTCTGAGGCGTGATTGAAAGGTACCAAAAAGCGACACCTACCCCCTTAAAAGCGGACATTCATTAAAAACTTAAGATGTAATTTTTTCTAAGATATCCCATTATTTTGACCTGAATTTTTGGTCCCGATTTCAGAACATTTAGATTATCCGATACGACAAGAAATAAATTCAAAGGCGTCACTGTATACGTAAGAACCGTTTCTGACAGAAACTTGAAATTATAGAATAAAACATCTGTTTCGCCATTATCTAGGAATATGATTCACAATTAAAAATGTGGTCAAAATGTTCTTTCAGATATCCGATTCTCAAAAATTTGATGGGCTAGATTTAACGGTCGAAACGATAGTATCCACTTTTTAATCACAGAATCATTTTCCTAATCAAATTTTTAGCCAAATGTGCTATTTAGTTTTGAGATATGTATTAAATTATTTTTTTGCCGATTTCTTCATGGGCGGTCCTTATGTCATACGATGCATAATTTGCCTCTTCTTATAAATATTATTAATGCACTGGCGAACTTGTTTATTTTCCCAAATAAACCATTTTTGAACAAATCTCTACTCAGACAAATAAACGACACAAATGCAACGGTCAGCACGAAATTAAATATGCAGCCTATGTTTCAAGGAAGAAAATTTCAACTACTTATAATTTGATAACGAAATAAATAGGAGTCATTTTAGTCTTGAATATTTTACAACATTCAAGAAAAAGACTGTAATATACGGTGACTGATTTCCAGGAGTTGTTTTTTGAGATTTCTTGTACATAAATTATGAATCATAATGTCTACAAATCATAATGGCGACGAAAATGATAATTTTTAGCATTTTCAGACATTATTAATTATCAATTATGTACCACACACGATGTTAAATAATCTCGCGAAGTATGATCAAAAGTCAAGTACTGATAGATATTGAGAATAGTAAATAAAAACAAATATGAAACCTTTTAACTATTGTAAACTTTCATTTATTTTTCTGTAAATGACAAAAGAAAATACTATAATAAATCATCTCAACAAAAAAAACTGTGGAATCATTCATTTCAAGTCAAAATCGACAGTAAATGAAATTGGTCGGATGTTCTTGGTATTAAATGACATCGTGTGAAATAACACCAATTATATGATTTTCATGCGATAATTCTGTAGAATACATTGAAGAGATTTAACTCGCTAGCCACTCATAAAACTTATTGAACTAAAAGTGAGTCTTAAATTTTATAAGTTACCATTTGTGAGATAAATCTGACTTTAACGTAAAAAAGTGAATTTAAAGTGTTTAAGTTTTTCTTATAGGCCCTAAAAATCAGCTACAGTAGAGAGATTTTTATTGGTCACGAACGGCTCCAACCTTTTGCCAGTTTTCTTTAAATAAATTATTAACTTAATCGCGTCCAATTAAGAGCTCACTACTGTAAATTTTTCTTAACCAAAATTTAAGGTTTCGGAAACTTTTTAGGAGAAAATAAGAAAAAACTGAGCGTGTTTGAACAATATAAAATCGTCATTTTTAGGACGAAATCGAAGATTTGTCATTTTTTAAATTTGCAGAATAATCAATCGTTATATTGCGCTCAGGATGGTATTAAATTTCATGCGAATTTATATCTTTTGCTAAGACACCAGCATAAAAAAATAAGCGTAAGCGTACTAAATCACCTATGGTTCCGGCGTCCCCTTAGCTCAAGGTGTGTGCCTACGTGTTAAATCGCAAGGTTTTATCTTCATCGCATTTTATCTCGGTTTGTTCCTTTATTGGCGTTTTGGAGTCGTTCATTTAACTCGTTAAAGTCGGGGCCAAGCTGCGTCCCACTACTGGGAGCACCAGTTACTGATCCTGCTCCTCCACCAGTGTTTCCTTTATAATCATTTGCGGTCTCGCTCTTCACGGTCGTTTGCGGAGTAGAGCTCCGAGATATCGGATTTTGCTTTTGTTAGCATTTACAATCATTAAAAAACAGAAAATTCTGAAAATATTTACCCAAAAAACTTTTATTTCAAATTAAGATATATTTTTTAATTAGATTTAGAATACCAACAAAAATATTCATTTTTCAAGAGGTTATAGTTTGAAAACAATCTGAAATTTGCAAAGCAAAATTTTCGAGGTAGTTATGAAAATTTTTGTCCAAACAGAAGAATTTTCCCGCATATTATTATTTTCATTCAAAAATAAATTTCTGAAGCATTTTTATTCAAAATGAGTTTCCAAAAGTTCACCTGAACCTCTTCAATAATTTAGAGATTTTTCAAAATACTTGATCAAACAATTAATTCGATGCATAATTTTACGCGACTACGTTTTAAATTGATCATAAATACCCAGATTTTCATAAAATCGTCAAAATCTCTTTAAATGCATCTCTCGAAATTAGAATCACTCTGTTTTTTTGATTTCGAAAAAAAGATTGTTCTACAGTCGTTGTCTCTGTCTAAAATCTTATTTTTAGTCATTTGATAATATATATCCACACCTTCCTTAAAAACTCGATTTTGTTTCGATTGTCTAAAAACTTTTTTTTGGATGTTGCTCGAAAAGACGCATTCGTCGGGTAGATGGCCTGGGGGGAAAGCATGCTTGGGTATAATATTAATGGTGGAGCCGCCACTCGCAACTCGACTATCGATTTTTATTTTGCATTTTTTACCCCATTTGCCTACTTGGAGCCCATTTTGAAACACCGTGCGGCCCCTACTACCCCTTTAATGCACCAATATCGACGACACCACCATTTTACTACACTCACACAATCTACTAGCTCAAGGAAATATCAAAAATATACCAGATTTTTTTCTTTGTTAAAAACATTTTTCCTCGTCTTATTGACCAACGCTCTCCCCCCGCCCAAAAGGCGCTTTTTTGTACAAACGAAAAAAGGAGATCGATAAGTTTACACCAAATCTTCACTACACCGCTACACCATTTAATATTTATAAAAATGGTCTCGTGCTCGATTTAAGTTATCATCTCGTGTGGAGTATGCAATTGCAATTAATATTTTTAAAACACAATTTGGTAAGTATTTTGACTTTAAATATCGTTAAATCGTTTTCATTCAAGAACAGTAAAATATTTAAGTATTCAGGGTTTGACGTTCTCGAAAGACAAATCATTGGCCTAAATTCAGAATTTTTATTACGAATTTTATAAATTCTTGTCGATAAACATTATTTTTTCCTTCTAAAATGAGAAAAAATTGGCAAACTACTGTTACTACTATAAGGGTGTGACTACTTTGATGCCAATTACTTGTTTTTGGCAATACATAAGCTTTACTGCCCTCGTGAAAATAAACAGGATTTTACATCATGAGCAGTTTTCGAAATACTTTTTGGTATACCTTATATTTCAAAAAGAGACAAATTTTTGTGGATAGAATTAAAAATAATCTATCACATCATCCTAGGCATTCGTCTAAATCGAACAATCTCCTTCAAGGGACAGAGACGTAGGTTATGAGACGAAGAGTTTACATCACAATTCCCTCCTAGTTAAAATATACCTTGTTTTTGCTTGAAATTTGTAGCCATAACAAAACTTAATTCGCAAAATTCTCATTCGACATCATTGAAATCGAACAACGAACGTTTTCGTAATTATTTTATTTAAACAAATTTATGCTTTTAAAAATTAATACATATTAAGGGGTGGTCGTCGCAATTTTATCTAAATAATTTTTTTATGCAAACATATTTCGTATGAAATAAGTTAAAATGTTCTTGATTTTTGGAAAATAAAATTTAATTTTTTGAACAAACAAGAAAAAATAATAACATAATCTTTATATGCAAGCTCCACGCACTCTTTGATGAAGACCCCTAAAATAGGCTCAAAATAAATAAATTTGGTGACGCTGAAGCAAAATCGAAGAATTTATCAAAAATGCTCTGATTTGGTCTGTGCACCTTCTGCCCAGTCAGTTATCGCATGCTTTTTTTACATAGAAAACTCATACATTTGAAAGCAATTATCGTTTCTGAAAGGATGTGACCATCGAATTTTTTTTTAGGGTTCGACATTTTTGTTCAAATATATATCAGAGAAAGACTGTTCGGTCGAAGATTTGTACTTTTTTGGAAATTTGCCATTGAGAACCCTGATTTTTAGCAACGACCACCCCCTTAAGCTAAGGGCCTTAACCCTTGAAGGCACAAAACCATTTAACTGTTTAAATGATCAGAATGCATAAAAGCAGTGAATTATATTCAATTAAAAATTTTAATTTAAATTACATTTAAAAACATTCTTAATTCAAACACGATATAACTTATATCATATAAGTCTAAATTCAAGTCTGACAAAAACGAATTTATCCACAATCACAATAACAAACAGATATGCAAGATGAAGTTTAGATATGCTATGATGTGTTCGCAAAGTATGGCACGAGTTATTGTTAATTTGAAACTAAGTGAGATGTAAACGGAATATTTTGGTCAACAAAATGCTTTTTCCGTTTCTAGGAAACTCAACCGAAAATTTTTCTCTCAAAAACTGCATCGATTTTTCCAGATTATCCAAAATTTTCGTGAAACGTTCTGATTGATCCTCATATAAAACCTCTGAAATTCATGTTTTATTGACGGGAGAAACGTCTTCAGATGGTTTGAAAGTTTCCAAAGGATTCTTGTGAAATGAAGAATTGGTCGATTTATAAAAAAATTATTGTTTGGAAAAAACTGGCTGGTTTCTTTCGGACATTTGGTCCCCTCTTGTATAGTGGGTTCCGAAGAAAAACTCTGCATTTTGAAAAACAAGTCATGGTATATGTTAACACCCACTTAGAATGCTTTCGTTACCAACAGAAAATAAACTTCTCGTTTAAGGGGGTTCCCAACAGCATAAAACACCCTCAAATTAATTCGACTTTAAAAATGTCGTAAAATCATTTTTTTGACCTTCTATCAATAAACTCATAATTACCAATTCCATGGTGTAAATTGGTCGCCGTAGGATAACTAGGAATCGTTTAATCAATAATTTTTCAACCTGCACTTTTCGCTAAATCGAACACTTATTAGGTGCGCGGTGATCTTTGTGAATTTCTCTTGTTTCGAAAAAACAAATTATTGTTTTTCTCACAAAGAATCAGAATTGTTTGTTGATTCAATAATTGACAAAAAACGAAACGTATTTACTTTTTAAACACCAAAAAATCAACCTAAAGATGACCCAAATTTTTTCAAAATTTTGACCATTTTTTTTTCTAAATTTTAAAGTTGCGCGCTTTTAGAATTGAAAGTAGACTCCATTTTTAAAAAATTTTGCTTCTACACCAGTTTACTTACACGGTTTGTTCGAGATATAAGAATGCAAAAAAAAATAAATGAAAACTCAAGGCGCTCAAATTTTTATGGCGACACTTGTCAAAATCTAAGTTTTTGAGAAAATTCTAGAGTTCGAACAATAAAAATTTCGACCTTAGAGTAGTTTACTACTGCAGTTTTACATAATCCCAAGAATTTTCAATTTTTTTACGTGTTTTTTGAAGGCGCTGAGAAAATTTAAAATATTAACTACATATGTAGTTAAACCTAATTTTATGGCGGTCGATTCTAATTTAAGAAAATAAAGTAATAGTCATAACATAATTCATACTTCTAGCAATACAAAATACTATAATTTGATTTAACGATTGTAATCATAGAAATAACAGTTTCATCAACGATACATAACTTAATAGCGAATTGGTCAGTTAAAAATCGAACAGTGTTCGATTAATATATACAAGTAAAAGGCTCTAAAAATTAAATAATGCCCCTTTTCTGTTTATGAATTTGACAAGAACAATTAAAAGATTCTTAATATAAACATAAAGTTTATTTTGGATGATTTCGTTAGCTAGTAAAAAATTATAATTGTAGCAGCGGAAATCAAGAAATTTATACAAACACAAATTACTAATCGAATAATTTTATCGAATATTATTAAAATCATCTTTATATTCTACGGCTCAAAATCTATGTTGGATTTCATTCCGAAGTCCGTAGAAATTGTCAATAAATTCATTTTTATTGTCGACAAATTTTCAATTTGAACTTTAGTTAGTTTTTATACAGCTTGTCACATTTTTGAACCCAGTCTTAGTTTTTGCTCCAGCTAACCTAGGCCAACCAAAACGTTAAAATTTGGCAAACACCTACGTGTTTGTAAATGTAAGCGATTTAATTGGCGAAAGTTAGCTGGAGCAAAAACGAAGACTGGGGGCAAAAATGTGACATGCTGTAGATCAGAAGAAATTAAGGGAGTGGGTGTCGCTGATTTTGGCCTTTTAGAAGACCATTTCACGCCAAACTAGTTAAGGGGGTGGCATAAACCCGGCTGACTGGAGTCAATATAACTTACGAAAATAGTAAGTCAGTATATTTTTTTATTCTTATTATAGTGAGCTGAACCGATTAAAATATGTTTCAGCTTCATAAAATTATTTTTATCCTTTTTAGGAAAGATTTGAGTTCGGGTTTTCATCTTTTAAATCGTAAAAATTTGAAAAAAATCGAAGCATGATCAAAATTTTCCGCATTTTTTGTCCAAAATTTTTTTTGTTTTAATTACTGAAATCTGTGAGTAAAAACCCAAAAAATAGCCACTTTAACTTTTTTCATGGATCACATTATTTTCTGACCGCTGTTGAAAAATCATAAAATTTTATTTTTCATTTTTTATGGACTTTTTTAGAAAATTATGAAAATTTCCCCAAATCAAGTCCAATTTTTTTATTGGTGGTTTTTTTGAACTCTCCATAAAAAAATCAGGCAGAATCATATATTAAATTTCTGGTATCTATTAATTGGCGTATGTCAACTAATCGGTAGGTCGCGCGTTTATCATTTTGAAACTGTATATGAAATTTTTAACACTTGACTGTGCACTCGATAAGTGCCATCGGCACTGAATCTTTAAAAATTTTATGGCTGTGAAAAATTTCCCAATAAAATGGTGGGTGTAATAGGCGCCATTTTGTGTTTAATAGTCAGGACATTTTTAATATCAAAACCTAATAAAAGGTCAATTTTATCTCAAAAAAAGCTGTTTTTCTCTACTTTTTGCCAATTTTTACCCTTTTTCATGAAAAAAAACTTTGATATTTAAGAAATTTTCGACTGTGCAAGAGTAATTAGAGAACTAATTAGCGGAGTACACCCGGAAATGTCTGAAGTTTATTAATATCGTCTTTAAAAAAATCTATAGTCGGGTGAAGTTGGAAACTGATGCACAGTGAGAAGTGGTTTTTTGTATTTTTAACTATAGTTAGTTATGTTTAGAAAATGAAAATGTTAACGTCTGTAAGAATGAACACTTTTATTGAAGATAAAAATTTAAAAAATAAATTTCCACATTTTTTTCTTTCATATATTGCTCTGAAAAAATGTACCAATCTGCTGGACTTATGCCACCCCATGAACATGGCGTTATTATGATTAATGCTATTAAATAATTCCAACCTACGCAAGAATATTCATCGCTCGGA
>SCLH01001262.1:69283-82696 GCA_004367855.1 Oikopleura vanhoeffeni | reverse complement strand
TTTTTATTTTTGAAATTCCTTATTTCAAATCGTCTTAAGCCAAAAAAAATGCCGTTCCTACCTCACTTGTTGGTCAAACGCAGATCAAGTGCAAACGCGCAACACCAGGCCGAAAGATCTCCTTTTTTGTATACCGGAAGCGTGAATTTCTGACTTTTTATCGTAAATATAGTTTTTTATGATTTGAAATAAAATAAAACCTAAAATTAAGTTACTTATGAATAAAAACTTCAAATTTGATAATTTACAAGATTTAATTTTGAAGAAAAATTACATTTATCATCGTAAGTTTATTCTCTTTTATTGTCTTTCATTTATGAATTTGAATTCGATATTATCATTAAGGGGATGCCATGCACGCGGAAGACTGGAGTCAATATAACTTAGGAAAATAATAAGTCATTATATTGTTTTATGCTTATTATAGTTAGCTGAACCGATATTAATATGTTTGAGCTCGATAAAATTATTTTTATTCATTTTAGGAAAGATTTGAGTTCGAGTTTTCATCTTTAAAATCGTAAAAATTTCAAAAAAATTCAAAACATTATGAAAATTTTCCGCATTTTTCGTCCAAAATTATTTTTGTTTTGTTTATTTAAATCTGTGGGTTAAAACCAAAAAAAAGACACTTTACCTTTTTTCATAGATGCCTACATATATTCTGACCGCTGTTTGAAAAATTATAAAACTTTTATTTTTCATTTTTTATCGAATTTTTTAGAAATATTATGAAAATTTTCCGCAAATCAAGACCAAAATTTATTATTATAGTTTTTGAATTCTTAATTAAAAATCAGGCAGAATCACTTATTTAATTTCTGTTATCTTAAATCTCCGTATGTCAACTAATGAGTTGGTCGCGCGATTATCATTTCTAAACTATCGATGAAATTTTTAACACTTGGATGTACACTCGATAAGTGCCATTTGGCACTAAATTTATAAAAATTTTATGCTAGCAAAAAATTTACAAAAAAATGCGGGTGTAATAGGCGCCATTTCTTCAGATATTAAGAACATTTTTTGATATCAAAACTCAATTTTTTTCGATAATTTTAAAACTTTATTCAAAGATTTTTAGTACAGTTCAATTATTTAATTGCAAATTGAAGTTCAATTTGTATCTCAAAAAAAGTTGTTTTTCTCTACTTTTGGCCATTTTTGACCATTTTTCATGGAAAAAAACTTTGATATTTAGGAAATTTTTTACTGTGCAGAATTAAAACAATACTCTTTAGCGCAGTACACCCGACAATGTCTGAAGTTTATTAAGATCGTCTTTAAAGAAAATTCTATAGTCAGGTTAAGTTGGAAATGCATGTACAGTGAAAAGTGGTTTTTAATATTTTCACATATAATTAGTTATGTAACATAACTTATGTTTAAAAATTAAAAATATTCCCAAGAATGAACACTTTTGTTAATAAATAAAAAAAAAATTTCACATTTTTTTCTTTCATATATCGCTCTGAAAAATGTACCAATGGACCTGCCGGACTTATGGCACCCCCTTAAACATTATTGTTAACGCTTAATATGGATAAAGGGCCCTCAGTTGACAGATCGTGAATATTTAAACGATACAAACAACGTGGGATACTAGCACCAAATCAAAACCCTGGATTGCAGAACAGGCCGATTTCACTTGTCAGATTTGAGCGGATCAACCAATGAAATGCTCAGATTCCAGATTTTTAAATAGTCACGATCAGTCGGTTGAGGGCCCTTCATCCATATAATATTAAATAATTTTGAGTAAGGCTTATTACTGCGTGAATTATGCAATAAATTATAATGAGATTTTGGCAAAATTATGGTTACCAAATTTTCAGATGATGCATAAATTTCTGACAGACCTTTTAATTAAGCTTCTGTTAGGTATCATAATTCCTGAAAATGGTGGAAAGACAAGCCGGGGCTCGAACCCGGGGCTCTATCATCGACGACGTCATGATTCTAGCGTGTTAACCAACTACACTACGTTGCCCGACATTTCTAGTCGGATATTTGGCATATATGGAGCGAATAAGTCGCTCGACCTAATCGCTCCTTACACTTCCAAGGGCGTTGTTATTATATAATGAAATTTTTAACTTTTTGCGATTAAATTTTTATACACGAAAGTTTAACAAAACATTAGTATCTTTCCGTGCAATTACCGCGTTCTATAGTATAAAAATGTGGAATTTCTAAGTGCCTCCCCAATTAGACTTGCTGAGAAAAAAGATGTTATGAGTTGTATAATTTACAGTTTTAGAACTTCATGTGGTTTATTATTGCGTTTATTTATAGACTATAAGTTAGTACTCAAAATTAAATTAGTTCTTACTTTTTCTTTATACGGTATAAATCATACCATAAAGAAAGTTCAAAACTATGAGCACTTAAAGCGCCCGCTTTGAGTGCCCAAAATCTAATATTTCACTTAAGAGTTTAAAAAAGTTCATAATTTTGGGCACTTAACCCTCTCAGGCAGAGAGCCATGAAACTAGCTTTTATTATTTTGGAAAGACCGGAAATGACAAAAATAATTTAAATAGAAGTTTAAGGTTTAAATCACCCATAGAGTTTGCGATTCATTTTTGAAAAAAAGAAAATATTTTTTTTCCAAAGTTATTCACTTTTCCACAGCGGAAATTAATTGTTGAAAATTTTAATTGTCTAAATATAATTATATAAAAAATTAAAGTCCATTCTTTATCATAACGTAGCACCCAATTCATATGTGCATGCTAAGTAGTATACTCTGCAACTAAGATACCTCTGTATATACTAAGGATACTCTGTATACTGCGTATGTATACTACAATAGATCATGTATCAACCAATAAGATACGGTTGACCAATCAATTCTTCTACCGCCCAAACATAATTCTCGTCAGTTCGAGTTAGGAGCGTGATAAGTTACTGTAGATTTATAGTTAACTGTAGTTCATTGAATATATTCAGATGTTAATCATCCACAAAGAAAGTCTGCTTGTTAATACTTGCATGAGCAGGCATGCTGCATCACGGTGAGTTAGAATGAAAAGTTGGACCTAGCTACGGCGAAATGGCAATTCCATGTCTACTGCTACGTTATAACTTGACAATAATTAAGTTGCTAACACTTTTGCTTTTTCCCATAATATGAGTTCAAAGTCGAGCCATAAAACTTGCTGTGAAAAACAGGTGTGAAATGGGTGCACGGCGAACAAATTTTGGGCACTTGAAGCACCCCCCGTTTTTAGACGTTACTTTTGATTTTCAAATATTTAAACTGAAGGGGGTTGTGGGTGTAAAATTTAGCTAACTGCTAGCAATTTGAAATTACTATAACTTTGTTAATATTGCAGGAGTGAATACATTTGAATATGCATACAGTTCCCAATATTTTTTTTGCTCGACTAGCCAATATTTGGGCCTACGCATTGCTAATATTTAACGTTATGCACCTCCGCCTAAGCGAATGTGTATGTAAATTCAAACCATGAGGATAGCTGGTAGAAAAAAATAAAATTTTTATCTTTATTGGCATGACCAGTGTTCTAAAACGAGATGAGTTTTCAATCCCGATCCCGCCCGGTCCCGAGTCATATTTATTCAATCCCGATGCCGATCCAGGTCGGGATATCCCGATCCCGACTCGGGATCCCGATTCCGTTTCAGAACACTGGGCATGGCCAGAGAACAATTTCAAAATACGCTAAATTTCAGCTTGTTTTAACTCCCAAATTCATTTTAAGATATTTCAAACAAAAATTCTAGGATTGTGCAAAAACCACACACTATTTGAATGATATTTCCTTATTATTTGTTTTTGTTTTTAATCGGCTAAAAAAACAAAAAATTAATTTTTTACAACAATGGAGAATTTTTGTTTTTATATTTTTTTGAGAGAATTTATCGAAAATTAAAAATATGAAACCAATCAATTCTGGACGTTCAACTGGAGTACAACTCCTGAAAATTGCATCACATTTGAATGCAAAATGTAAAAGTTTCTTCCTGATGGAGAACAAAAAGCAATCACTGATAAACAAGCAACAAATTTCATTGACGGTCAATAATTTGACTACTGTTTTGTGTTAAATCGAACCGTGAAGAGAAAGCGGACCAAATTTATTGCTAATTATTTCGAAAAATTTGTGATATTAAAAATAAAATGCACTTTGAATTGCTTGAATATTTCAAACATTTAGCACCCACAACCCCCTTAAATGTTCTTTATTATCCACTCTTTAATTAAAATAAAAACGCCTGTATTGCTGACAAATTTGGCGCTAGAAACAAAAACTCCCTAAACTTATTTTTCGGCCACCAAAAAAAAAGAAACCCAATAATTTTCTTGTCTGAGAAATTTCTGAACTTTCACGGGCAATTTAAAAATAAATAATTAGAATTTGTTTTTGACTTCGGACAGCCTACATCTTTATCGAAATAAGCGTTATCTACCGAAAGTATCAGCATCAAGCAGAATAGTGTCCTGCTAATTACATATGCATTAACAACCGCCTTGAGTTCACTGATCAAAGTAGTCTCTTTCCATAATCAGTCTTAAATACTTCCGACCATTAATTTCGACAATTGAATGGAAACCGGAAGTGATCGGTAAAAGTGGATACTCTATAGAAAACCGGCTAAACAGTAGTTCTAAAAATTGAAAATTATATACAAAGAAAACTATTTCAGTCAAGATTTTGCGAGTTTGAAACAGAAAACTTTGCGTAAAATAAATCATGGTGTAAAGAGATTGGATGTTTTCACTCAAAGGGCTAACAAGTAGCTGGTTTTCTAACAAAGAACTCAGATCATATCATGAAAAAAAATATTTTTTCGGCTCTCTTTTGAGTATCTTATTTTCAACAGATTTTCCAAAATTTAAATAAAAATCACAAAAGCACCGACTTTTCTTGATATATTGGCCCCAATTGTAAATTTTTGTCTTCAGTTGCACAAAATATGAAGAAATTTATTCTAACAGAAATAATTTCAAAAAAAATTATAAGATTATTTTTCGGCAAACCTCAACCGAAAATGAAAAATTAAGGCTTATTATATTGTCGGCGTTTAAATGGTGTAGAATTATGGCTTTAATTAATACAAATTTAACGATAAAACATAAGTATTCTTCGAACAAAAAATATAAAATTGACTTAAAAATTTCTGATAAAATTTATGTTTGAGCTATACAATTTAATTTTGAATAAAAATTTCTCGAGCAGATTGGCACTAATCGATAGTTACATAAAAAGGAAAAACATTGGTAACACTAGTTAATGTTTAGAAAAAAGTGACTGACCGTAAATTGAAATTGAAGATAAATAACTTTATTCTTAAATGTCCTGGCTAAGTTTTTCGAAATTTATTCTAATATATTAAACCCATCAGCAGCACTGCTAAAAACACATTTCATCAAAATCTGCCGGATCTCTACTATGTACTTAATTGCTTTTCTAGCATCCTGAAGAGTGGGTATAAATATTTGTGAGATTAATTTGTTCGAGGAATGCGTCATATCTAGGGTACGCAGCGGTAAAACTACAGTAGTTGATAAAAATTCATTGGCCTCACGGGGATTGTTGACTCAGAAAAAGACGATTCCGGACACAAAAAAATCGGCCATCTAGAGGTCAGAAAATGAGTTTTAAAAAGCCTAATTTAGAGCAATAACTTCGATTTTTAGCATATATAAAACTCATTTCAAATGATTTCAGAACTAGGTTCGTTGTCACAAAAAAACTTTCTACATTTTGAAAACAAATTTTGAAATTTTTTTTCTAATTTTTTCAAAAAAAATTATTTTCAGCCTCAAAAATGTGTAGGCGGAACACTTTGTAAGCTGAATATCTCCAAGAGCCCTTCTTCTAAATATAATTTTTATTTTATGCAGAATTTGCAAAACTCTTACGTGCTGTTATGTGAAGGCCAATATAATATTTTAACCAGCTTTTTCCCTCGTCAAAATGCCGAAAAATCCAAAAATTATATTTTTTCTTTTTACTTTTTAGTCCCGATTTTTTTTTTCAGTTTTTGTATTATTTTTCCGTTTAAAACATAGAATTTTGACCACTGCGCAGCCTAGTCATATCTTTTTTCCAACTAAAGTGAATCGTGGAAATGAGGGTGATCTCTATAGCGCTTGTTCGAATCCCACTGTGGTCGAATCCCACGCCGCCTTATTGGCTGGGGGTCGATCGGCTGATATAACGCACAACAACTTTGGCACTTCCAATATCAAGCACCTTTCTTTATTATTATAACAAATACTATCACTAAGACAACACTAGTTGGATTCGAACACACGCTATAGAAATAACCATCATTTTCAAGATTCACTTTGGTTGGACAAAGGATATCAATAATAATCCGATCTTTGAATTGTTAACCAAATTTTACGCCGAGGAAAATTAAATTGTTATATTGGTATCTATTAGACATTTTATCACTTTATTGAGAACTCTTGCACTCAACCGTTGGTTTTGTATTTTTACGGCTACTAATTAATAAAAAATCAATTTTACTCTAATTTAGACACCTTCGATAGCAAACGCGCGTTTTTTGAGTGTTTTTTCAATAGACGATTTATAAAGTAAAAATAATCGATCTGAAGAAAATCAGATTAAACGAAGTGAGCTCAAAAGTGGCAACTTTCGTTCAGAAAAATTTTTATCCAAAAATTTTGAAGTGGCAAAAAGTTTACCATCAAGAGACAAAAAATTAAAAAAGTGAAAATCTGTCAAAATGAACCGACCCCCTTAAGAGGGTGGTCGTGGCATTTTAAGGCGAAAAACGGGGTTTTCAATGGCCAATTATCGCAACAGTACAAACTGTTGGACAAAGTATTACTTCTAACTAATGTATTTGAGCAAAAATCTAGCATCCTATAAAAAAGTCGAATGTGACGGATGGCTCGTCCAATCAGAAACGTGCTTACAAAACTGGCGGAATTATTTTCTCAAAATGTATCTCCTCCCTGCGTTTTTAAAGTACAACAATGATTTATGACTTAAATTAACCGAACAAAACGTGGGCAGAAAATCGAGTTGAGTTATTTATTGGATTTGGTCTCAGTATCAGCAAAAAACAGTATTTGACCGCGTTTTTTAGGGGTCTCAAATCAAAATGTATCTCTTCCCTGAATTTGAAAGTTACATTCAACACCTACATGAATGGGCAGCTGAAGAGTCCGTGCATATAATCGATGTGAATTTTGTCTAATTTCTGACTTGTTTTTTGTAAATCGTGTTTTAAATTCCAAAAATCAAGAAAATTTCAACTTTTTCACACGAAAATATTTTGAGCAAAAGTGCGTTCCTAGCCATGTATCAAAATAAACGAGTACCAAAATGGCTTGTAATTTTCCATATTTTATAAAAAAGGCATAAAAATAAATTGGGAAAATTTGTTCTAGAGCAACATTTTGCGACGACCACCTCTTTAAGGGTATATCTGTCGTTAAATAAGGCCTTAGAGCAAAAATGCTCCAAATTGATAGCTCGAGGGATAATTAAGAGACCACAATCTATCAGAAAAAAATTCGAAATTTTCGCATCTGCTTTCGATTTTTTTTCTAAGTATTTTAAAAGATTGAAGTATAAAAATAAACGTTTGCTCGAATTGACACTAAACTCAAAATATCACCTATGCGCTGAACCAACTTCTCGATCAGTCGTTTCACTGGCTTTCTGTTGAGCCTACTTGATCAAAAATCGAAGCCACTCTTTTTTTCGGAAATTTTTGGGAAAATGACCAAAAAACAATTTCGATTCTAGCTCTAAATTGCAAAAATCCTCTCGAGAACTCTTATATTATTCTTAGGATACTTGATACAACATTGCCATTTTGCAAATATATACCTCGAGGAGATAGATTTAAGTCTAAATGCGAAAAATCGTCGGTTATTTGGCGTTCTAGAAATGTTCAGTCCGCCGGATCAAAAAAAAGCCCTCGAGAAAAAGATTGACATACTTCGTTACGTGGATCTGGAAGAATTTGAGCTCAATTATATACCGTCTGGGATGCGATATTTGAAATTTGAGAGATACATGTTACGATTACGTTACGTATGGTTTAAATAAGTAATCTCGCAAAAATAATTTTGATGTACTTTTCCAGATTAGGATAGATCTACAAATGAAGCATTTTGTGTTTTGTCTTATAAGCTTCTTAATTTTTTCGAGAATATATCAGCCGTGAATATGTCAAATCTGCCAGATATACCCCCTTAAGGGAAAGAAGGCAAAAGTTGACCAATGAGTTTTCTTGATAAGCGTCGACATTTCTTATCATGAAATACAATCTTTTTAGAAAATTAAACTAAATAAGTGAAAAACGCGCCAAAAAATAAGATTTGATTTCTAATGGCCGATTATCGTGCAAAAACACAAATAAAATTAACCAAAATTTAATTAAGTCAAAATAGCATGATTTTTCAACTTCATCAAAAGACTAGAGAAATCAACCGCGGTCATCGGTTGATGATATAACCGAGTACAAACCAATAGCCATTAAATTTTTTCACGCATGCAGCAGCAGAGAGAAAAACGCTCGCGAAATGGGGCGCAATATACCCAATGTGTTTTAGCTTTTGGGGTGTTCCCCGAGGAGATTCACGCTTAACCAATCAGAGCGCGACTTNTTTCAATCTCCCCGGGGAAAACCCCAAAAGCTAAAACACATTCGGTATTAGTAGTAGTTTATATTTTTAAAAGTTGAGAAATAGCAAAGGTTTTTTATGTAACTTTTTATTGTGAAAAATAGTACAAAATAAAAATAATACAAATATTTGAATTAAACCTACGATATAACCTACATAAGACAGACCTCTTATTTTAAAAGCCAGTTCACCCCAACTGTATGTAGTTAAAATTAAAGGTATTCATTTTTTGCAATTCTAGACAAAAAAAATAATAAGAGCCAATATCAATAATACTAAGGTAACTTTTTTCTTAATAACTTTTTTTGTAATAATTTCTGATAATTTTGTAGGAATCGATTGAAAATTGAAAAAGTTATTCAAAAATAAATATCAAAAACAAAGATACATGATGTCCATTTTTTCAGTTAACACATTTCTGTTCCATCTGACATTTTAAGCACAAGGCCGCCAGCATAGGACTCCGCCTAAGCCACGCTATAGTTATTTTCCCCGATCATAACTGTAGGACACTTTTTCGTTATCTCATTTATGATTAGATATCTATTTTCTTTACATTTTAACTTCTAATAATCACAGAGCTGAAAACCAAGATTCGATCCGAAATCATATTTGTGGTAGATTTTGGTAATTTTGTTTTATAACTTGTTTGTTGATTGTACATTTATGTCATTAAACGTATTATCTATCCGGCCCAAAATCATTATTATTTGGGTTTTAGAACAACATGCTTAATCTCTGGAAATGTAGGGATTTACCGCTAAGAAATTTGAAAAAATATTTTTCCGGTTGGACCTAAATAATTAAGAGCTCCTTAAAACTAATGCAGAAATTTATAAAAAGAAGTTGGACCAACCGGTCGCTCAAATTTGTTATCATTTGAGTTGGAATTGTTCCAATTGATAATTTCTTAAGTTTTGACCAATTTTATACTTTTAAAAACAATTTTCAGACTTTTTAAGCATGCTTGAAATCTTCATGTCAAAATCTTAGAAAGTATTTAAGAAATAGATTTTTTTTTATTCAATGAAAAACACAAAAAAAACGCAAGTTTAGAAAAAAAAATTATTCATGCTATAGATACCACCACCAAATTTTTGACTCATAACATGTATAATTCCAAGAATTTATATCGCTGCTTTTAAATGTAATATAATATTATATAAGTAACATTATTTTATATCGAAGATTATACTTCGGTATGGATAGTTACATAACTGTTACGTCAGAAAAGATAGTGACCGATCAAATCACACCATTGTCAGCTTATTTTAAGAATCGTGTGATTTGATTGGTCACTATCTTTTCTGACGTCACAAATATGACGCTGAATAAATATCCATACCGAAGTATAATCTTCGATATACTTTTTTATTCAGCTGGTGTGTGGTTGGAGTGGACTTTTAGGGGCCCAGGAGTTATCCGAATTATTTATTACTTTTGGATACTAAGATCAAATAAATAAAAATTGTAAAATAACATCCAAAACTTGGATAATCATTTTTTAATGAGAAAATAACATCATAAAGTTACGATAAAAATATTTTGACTTTTTAGAAAAATTAAATGAATCAAAGTACGAATAAATTCACTGAGATGAAACGTGGGAATTAAACCCTTATTCGTATAATTAATAAGGTTGGTTATGAAGTCACCGCAGAATTTATGTGCTTATGAATTTTAATTTATTTTCAAATATTTTTTTACAAAACTAGTAGAATTTTTTGTGCGGTGTGAATTTTCTAAAATTTTCTATTTAAAGGGCCATTCTCAAAAAACAAAATTGAGAAAATTTTCAAGCATGCATTGTTCATCATGAGGAATGCATGAAGTATAAAATACAATAGAAAACAGTATTTTTATCACGTTTCTGTGTTCCTTTGTATTATAAATTTTTGTCGAAATTAAATATAATGCATTCAGTATTGAAAATTGAAATAAAGGAATTGATTACAGGATTACAGGATTGTAGCTAAATAATTGTTAGAATTTTCACATCGATTATTAATTTGGTGATGTTTTGAAACAATAATTCATAGACAATGGGGAATTTATCTGATCGGTCTTCTCGGTAAGTTGAGATTACGGTCGTACCCGAGTTAATCCCAAGTTTACTTTTGTTTTTGTTCAATCATATTTATTAAAATGACTTTCCAGCCTATACAGAGAATATTGTAATCTCATCTTAATTTTTTATCTAATTTTATTTAAGCGCTAATTAAATGTTACTGGATTGATTATACCGGACTTCCGTAACCTAAACCTAATTTTTTTCAAGTGCTTCTTCATCGAGTGACTCAAATTCTCCTTGATTAGATGTCTTAAAGTTTTTCATTAAAATAATTATAAAAATGAATATTGAAGATTAAACTTTATAAAATAAACAACTAAATTAGACCAAATGAAAATATTTTTTTAATTGAATGAATTTCAAGTCGGTTAATTTTGTTAATTTTAATTGAAATGCCTGTCTAGCTAAAGTTTCAAACTTTGGGTACATTTTTGAATTTGCTTCATCAAAAAAAATTCGAATTTTTTTTATTTATTTTTGGTGTCGAAAAACAGTTTTATCGCTCTCTTGCAGCAGGAGTCTTGCTAGTAGCAAGTTGCTACATGTATTCACCGTTGAACTTTTGACCGGTCGCCGTTCCTAGAAAACAAATACAGATATAAATTAGGGGGCCTTGAGGAGACGAGCTTGGAAAACTAATGAAATAATTTTTTTTTAATGAATTTCCTCCCTGAGTTTTTAAGGTATGACAATGATGTATGATTTTATTTAACCGGACAAAACGTTAGCAGATCATCTAGAAAAGTTTTGGGGAAAAATCATCCTCTCTGGATTTAAAATGTACACATTCGAAACCCACATGAATGTGTAGCTGATGAGTCCGTGCAGATCACCTAGGAGAGTTTTGTCCAAATTTGTTTCTTGCTTGTTCAGAAATCGAGTTTTTATTTGCCGAAAATTATGTACCAAAAATCAAGAAATTTCAACTTATTTCATCAAAATATTTTTGTAATCCTCAAAAAGTGCTTTCCTGAGCATGTATCAGAATAAAACTAGTACTTACCGGGTAAATGCTTGTAATTCTCCATATTTTCATGAAAAAACAATTAAAATAAAAATTGGGAATTTTTTTCCTGGGCCTCATTTAGCGACCACCAAGTTCTTAAATTAACCGACAGATCGTGACTATTTGAAAAATGCGAAATCCGAGCATTTGATTGGTTGATTCGCTCAAATTTGACCAATGAAATCGGCTCATTCTGCAATTCAGGGTTTTGACTGGGTGCTAGTATCCCCCGTTGTTTGTATCTTTCATATAGTATACGATCTGTCGGTCAAGGGCCCTTAATCCATAAAATACTAATAATAACAAGCGTATTCAATTAATCATCTAATAAAATGCTACGTTTTATTGTATCCCGTTTTAATTAATAATGTGTCGTCGTCGACTTTTGGAAGTTTTTACGTTGAAATTCAAAAGTTTTTATTTCTTTGTAAGCCAACTGATAAGAAAAAATTGAATACAATTAAGATCAGCCTTCTATCACTTATGTATCAAAATATATGACTATTGTCGGCAGGGTTGTAAAAATGATGGCTTTTGCGTGGGTTTTCCATCCCTTTTTTGCGTAGGTTTAAGCAAAAAATGGGGATGGGGATAAAAAATCCGGTTGGGGATGATCCCTTTTACAGCCCTGATTGTCGGGTACACCAAATTTCGGGAAAAATATTTAAAAAAGCCACAATTTCTTTTTCGTCGAATTTTTTTTTGAAGCAAACAGTTGACAAAAAAATAAAATGCAAGCTTTCAAATCAATCTTATATCACTGTTCGGTCTCAAGATATATCGATTACAGAACCTCAAAGGACAGATCGTGAATATTTGAAAAATGGGGAATCTGGGCATTTGATTGGTTGATCCCTTCCAAACCGACAAATGAAATCGGCCTATTTCGCAATCCAGGGTTTTGATTGGGTGCTAGAATCCCGCATTCTTTGTACTATTCACATATTCAGGATCTGTCCTCTAAAGGTCTGTAATCCATATATGGCTTGCTTGGAGTGCAGCATTTTGTGAGAATGCAGTTATTTTTCTTATGATAAAAGCTTACTCGACTACTAGACAGGCGACAAACAATAACCATATTAATCTTGCACAGTGATTAAATAATTATAATTAAATAAAAATATGTGATGCGCCAGCATTGTTAAATGTTATCTACAATTGATTTATTATTTTCATTGCAATTCATAATTTATTAATTGTTTCTCGTATCTTTTCAAAGCAAGTGGTCAAAATCTGACCGACTACGCCTTATCATTATAACGTGTCTTTTTAGTTTAATAATTATTATTAAATAATCCATTTATCTTAAGAGGTGATCAACGCAAAATGGGTCAAAAACTAAGTTTTGTAGTCTGTTTCACGCTAAGCTCATTACACATTTTTGTCCAGATTTGCGTTGACCACCCTCCTAAGGGCCTCGGTGCATTTGACAGATTTGCACTTTTTCAATTTTTTTTGTCTTGATGGGAAACTTTTTGTCCCTTCAAAATTTTCGGATAAAAACTTTTTCAAACACAAGTTGCCACTTTTCAGCTTACTTTGTTTAATCTGAATTTCTTCAGATTCATTATTTTTACTTTATAAATTGTCTTTTGAAAAAACACTCAAAAAACGCGCGTATGAAAGTTACGTGTCTAAATTACAGTAAAATTTATTTTTTATTAATTAGTAACTCTAAAATACGGTCCTGTCGAC
>SCLH01001262.1:34620-68359 GCA_004367855.1 Oikopleura vanhoeffeni | reverse complement strand
CCCAGTAAAAAGTTTTTCATCAAGAGCCCATATCCGCGGATATCCGTATCTGTCAAAATGCACCGAGGCCCTTAAGGAGCCAGGAGTCTGCTCAATTACCAAATTTATTGTCTAATTTTGAAAGTGTAAAAGTTGCTAAAATTACTTGACATTACTAATAATGTATACTTAATGAAAGATAAACCCAGAAAAAAGGGGTTCATCAAGAAATAAAAGTAACACATATCCCCTATTCACACTTTTGTAAATATCCTGGCCCTACTACTAAAAAACGCACTACGTTTCCTAATAAGGGCCGGGAAATTTACAAAAGTGTGAATAGGGGATATATGATATATCCCGATCTGTCTGATTGTAATAATACCAAATTTTTCTACTAGTTTGGATTTATTATCATTCTCAAGATTAAACAGAAATAAGCTTAAAAATGTGAAGTAGACTTTTGGAGATCTAGGATTTGTAAATTTCAAATGAGCCTTTTTTTCCTAAGAATTCTAGTAGAATTTTTAAAAATTAATTTGGTTTGCGATTAGCTGTCTGATAGCAACGACCACCTTAATTTCATGTCAATCTTTTTCCCACTAAGACTGCTACGCTAGTTTAAGGAGGTGACAGTCGTGGAGTCATCGATTATCCAGGTGCCTCGATAGCTAATATTAGTTTGGATTTAATTTAATTCAAACGCAATATATAAACATAGCGGTTTTTTATCATACATCGGGTTGGAGATTTTAGTCCAGAAATTATAAATTGATCCGATAATGGAGGTATTAAACCAACCAGGATGACGATTTGACATCATAGTGATACCTTTATTTCAATTAAGGCTATACAGAGTACTTAAGGGGTACTAACAGAGTACTTAACCCCCACCTGCACGAGATGTCTTACCCCCCCCCACCTGCACGAGAGTGTTTCAGAACACACACATAGACTATGTGACATAGATAGGGTGCGCAGCGGTCAAAATTCTAAGTTTTCAATTAAAATGACTAAATTAAAATGATTTTCATTTTACAAAATGTTCCGCCTACGCATTTTTTTTTGTCAAAATGACCAAAATTTTTTTTCAAAATTTTCGAACATTTTATTTTTCAAAAATTTTTTTTTCAGAAAATAGCAAATTTTTATGTGCGTACGATCCTTGCCACAAGAAAATTGAGCTGATTATGCTCAAAAACGAAATCAGTGCTGAAAATGAGGGTTTTTGAAACTCACTTTCTGACCACTAGATGGCCCAAAANCAAAAATATTTTTGGTCTCTGTGTTCTGAAACACGCTCGTGCAGGTGGGGGTTAAGGAGTTTTTGATTTATTCTTAGTATTTTTTATCAAAATTAAATTAAAAATCAACGAAATTGTACCACATTTTTATGAGAAATTTTTTCACGTGACTTAGAAAAATTCCTTTTTGAAGATGAGATTGAATCTTCAAAAAAAATTTCCTACAGAAGTTTTAATTTTTTAACCTAAGAGATAAACTTTTCGACGACATATGTTAAAAAAACGGTGATTTAATTTTTTTTTCTTCTCCTGCGTTCCTAAAACATCATAAAATTAAAATTTCTTCAACAAAAATACTGAATAAACTATCTAAGTTTATTCCAGTAGTTTTTGTTGAAGACAATTTTAATTTTAGATGTTTTAGGAACGCAAGGGACAAGAAAAAAATTAATCACCGTTTTTTAACATATGTGTCGAAAAGTTTATCTCTTAGGTTAAAAAACTTAGAGAAGTTAGAGAAAATTCTAGAAATTGCATTGTTTTTTCTTGTTTCATAGTTTAACTATGAAACAAGAAAAAAAAATGCAAATTCTAGAGAAAATATAGCACCTTATGAAAAAATGTTTCCTACAGAAGTTTGACCTACTAATTATACAGGTTATGTCAACGTTTTAGCTAATTTGGAGTGTGTGCATACAAAAAATGAAGCATTTCTCACACAAGCTAAAGTCTAGTTTTACAAACTGGCTTATCGAAATAATATCCTCGAAGCCCTGATTTTCTTATATTTTATCTAGAAAAATAAATTCCACCGATCTATACAGTATATGATATACTGTATATCATATATACCGTATACATAAACCAAATTTTATAGCCAATACGGTAAAGCCTATACTCGGAGTATAATACCCCCTTTAGGGGAACACGATGCAAATAGATTTTCCATGAAATTTGAGTTGATCGGATGTAAATTTTAGGCAATCTATTTAGAAACTTAGACCTTGATATATAACTAGCGGTTAAATGTGATGTTCCAGAGATGTGAGCACTGGCTCATTTGTTCTTGGTCGATTAACTAAATTTTGATGTTCCCATAATTTCAGCAAAATAAATTTGCATCGGGTACCCTCTGCTTAACTCCCACAGTCTTTTTACGGTCACGCGTGACCATGACCCGTTTAATCGCAATTTAGGGACCATTAATCATTCATAATGAAACATTTAAAAGGGATCGATCGACATCTAAATAATTGACGTTGTGCGTTTTTTTTTCTAGTAAATTTTCACTGTATTACAGTACTTATTTTTTACAAAAAACCTTTAATCATCAAAAAAAAACTTGGGCAGAATTACAAAACAATTCTAAAGACTTTTTTCCCAAACCTATAGCCCGAAAATGATCAAGTGACGGTTATATTCAAGGAATAATGTTGGCAAAACTAGTACTGTTTTTTTTTTCACAAATTACTTAAATCAATTTTCGAAAAAAATGAAGTAGTTTTTAGAAGTTTTAAGATTTTTCTTCATTACATCAAAGACCAAACACGATCACGTACCTTTACAATCAAGAAATACAGGTTTGGGGTCAAGTAACATAATAGTAGTCAAATTTAGCCGAAAAATTTTGTGGGGTAATGAAAACCAAATTTAAGAGTTTTGAACATAATAGTATCTTCCCAAGAGGTCACGTGATCTTATTTTTCAAGAAATAAGGATAAATAATGACATATTTCAGACCTTATTTTTGAATTATTTAGTCACGTGATTTTATTTGGACTGTACCGTAATTAGAAAAAAGTCTTGAAAACGTTTTGAAGTTGCTGGAATATTTTTAGCGAATTTGAGTATTTTTCAAATACCGTATATTGTTTACCTTTATACATACCGGTAAATGTCAAAGTTCATCGTAAAAGGAATCGTAAGTACCCTCAAAAGAATCGGAAGAAGCCGACTCTGAATGACAAATATCACCAACTAGGGGTCAAATTATGTCTGAAAGGGTCGCTGCAAGAGCACCAATCTCCTTGTGAAATCTCAAATTTTGACTACTTTTTGCTCTCTAGTAACCGTTCAGTACATATCTAACCCATAGTTTGCTAATATTTTCATTAAAAAAATGACTCTCCGATTCTTTTGAGGGTACTTACAAGCTTTAACGATGAAATTGGCCTTGACCTTTGTCATCTAAAAATAGTTCTTTTTTTATTTTTAAGGAGCTGATTTTGTATAAAAATTTTAATCAAAACATTCAATTTTTTTGGCAGTGTCACACCCAAATTGGTGACGGTTCAATACTGGAAATTTGACAAATGTCAAATTTAGCCTTAATGCGTATCAATTATGCCCTTAATTGTGTGAATCGTGCTAAAAATAGAGATTTTTTATATTTTCTTATCGCTATTTGATGCCTTTAAATTACTTTTTCACATTTTAATATTGATACGCCTTGTAGCAAATTATCAGAAATAAGCCATATTATCAAGTGAAAAATATATGTTGAATAATAAAACGAAAGGTTATACGCTTGATTTAAACTCCATGGTCACGCGGACCGTGAAAGGACTGTGAGTCCAGCAAGTTGTTTCCCGGATTGGTAGGAGTTAAGTCAAGAATTGCATTATCAAAGATGAATTTCGTTGATCAATTTGTTTACTTCACTTCTGCAAGTCCATCAAAATTGTCTTTTAGATTCATTTTCAAACATATACTAGATATTCAAGAATTGTTAAACCAGTTAAAGGGTGTAAGGTGAAAGTAACTTAAATTTAAAGATTTTCTATACAAGTGCATTTCTGTTCCAACATGAAGAAAAAATCAAATCAATTAGGTTTTTTCAGGGATGATTTTTCAAGGTTCAGATCCAAATCAGCCCCTAAATTTAGCAACTGAAAAAATACTAACTTGAGCTTTATAAATACGAGATATATTTGAAATTGTGAGCTCTATCAAAAGAATCAAAATTTCACCTTGGATATCAATTTTATTGCGAAAACCTTATTGACACAAAAAAATCTGGAACTAGAAATGACAAACAAAAAATCAAACAAAATCAGCCGATTAAATCGGTACTTATTTAGTAATTTCCAGATGATAAATTGTTTACAAACGAAATAAAATTCATTAAAGAAAAAATAACCTGACAAAATTGTGAATGAATTTGAAATAGAATTTTTACAGCCGGTCAAATTATTTCTCTAATTAATTAAACGTGATATCACGTCGGAATCACGACTCGTGATATCGACCAATTTCACTTTCGTTAACCACTAATGGAAACCATATCCAATTTCAAATATATTAACTAATAAATATACTAGCCTGAACGTTCTAAAAAATGGTTTATAAACAATAAATTTAGAACTATCATATTTTAACAAGGTTACCGAAAATGAACCTCATTTATTTTTGTCTTAAAGTTGTAAAATAATCAAAAAAAATATGACGTTAATGTATGACGTTAAAATATGAACGTTAGGGAGTACTGGTCGCATATTTCAAGGCCAAAAACAGGGTTTTCAGCGTCGCCTCAATGAAATACTAGAAACAGCACGAACATATGATTTAGTTTTAGGTGATAATTGCACATTTGATCTTGCTTCCACAAACATTCGGAGGCCTCTGATAAGCCGACCAATCAGGAACGACCTTCAAAAGTGGGCACTATTTTCACTTTTAAAAACAGGCCCCCCCCCCCCCTACTCCTCCCTGAGTTTTGAAGACTAGAGAATATTTATAGCTTTATTGACCACAGAGAACGTGAGCAGAGCCCCTAGTTAGTTTTACTCAAAAAAATTTTCATCCGGCGCTTAAATGAAGCAAAAAATTTTTCTTTTTTTTTTGGCCAAGTTTTTGGCTCATTTAAGCGCCAGATGAACATTTTTTTTGAGTAAAACGCAACTAGGAGCTCTGCTCACCGTTCTCTGTGGGCAATAAAAGCTATAAAAGTATTCTCTATCTTCAAACTCAGGGAGGAGTAGGCTTTTTGGAAGTGAAAATACGTGCCACTTTTGAAAGGTCGTTC
Organism: Oikopleura vanhoeffeni; assembly: GCA_004367855.1. Classification (NCBI taxonomy): domain Eukaryota; kingdom Metazoa; phylum Chordata; class Appendicularia; order Copelata; family Oikopleuridae; genus Oikopleura; species Oikopleura vanhoeffeni. Next base: position 63,112 of record SCLH01001262.1, on the reverse strand, counting down.
CCTGATTTGGTCGGCTTATCAGAAGGCCTCGATGTGTTTTGTGGAAGCAAGATCAAATGTTCATTATCCCTAAACTGAAATCCATATGTTCGTGCGTTTCTAGTATTCATTGAGGCGACCGCTGCCAAACCTGTTTTTTGGCCTTAAAATGCGAACCAGTAAACTCCCTTAATATCATTTTTGTTATCTTCAATGGGTTAACACAAAATATTTTTTTTTCCCCCCTGTGTGTACTATCTCGGGAAACATTTCTGGCAGGTTACGGTATCTTTAACCTAGGACTCCTAGGCTCGGGAGGTGTATAAAATCTTCTGGCAGCTGGGCCAATTAACAGGCTCAACTTTGAGGTGTTCTACAGCACACACAATTAGGCTTGACGTTCGATTAATTTATTCTCCAGAAAGTTTAACCCCCGAGGCATAGTCTAGCCGCATAGCGCCCTTTGAAAGGCTCGAGCCCCTTTAAATTAGTCAAAAATGAAGGAAATGATCGCAGTAAACTTCTTTTCGAATACCTTTAAAATCTCAACAATGTGGATCAAATATAACTTGAAATTTTTCGATAATAAGTTTCAATTTTATGACATGTTGATTGAAAGGTCGTTTTAAGTCTTTACTTCCGAAAAAAATACCATTTAAATAAGGCCAGTTTTTAGGAAAAGGTGTTTTGAGAACAATTTGCGAAACAATTTGCATTCTGGACATATCTGGAGCAAAATATTTCTTTGGGAGTGAAATTTTCAAAATATCTATTAATTCAATTTTTTCCTAAAAAAAGCTGTTTTTTCCAGAAATTTTGAAACTTAATTTAAAAATATTTTTTGATTCCAAACAGATATACCTGCGAAAGTATTTGAGTAAAACAAGAGCACTGCGCAGTTATTGAGATAAACAAAAATTTTTCGGAGCCTACCATGAGGTTACGTAGACGTGGTTTAAATTAACCTTGCTTTGCAAAACGTTTTATTCTGGAATTAAACATGAAGTTTCTAGAATTTTCAACCTTCAACTTGATCATAAAGGAAACCCTTGAAGGTTGGATCTCAACCGAGTTCTCTGTAAACAGCGCTCAAACTGAGCCTCCTGAAAGGCTCTCGTGCCACAGCGGAAACTTTTTTTTATGCTTCGGAGGGTGAAGATACAATTTTTGAAGTACAGTCCCGCTTCCTAAATTGGGAACCCTAACTGGAACACAGTGCTCTAACTGGAACATTTTTGTGGAGTCGGTCATTTCGCCTTTAGTGGAACAGTAAAAAAGTGCTTCTTGAACTTATGGTTATATTTTGAAACAGGCCTCAGAAAGCAGAAGTTTGGCTGATTTCTCATCGTGAAAAGTCAATTTAAAAGATCGTCGATTCTGGTCCTAAGGTTTAAAATGTGATAACGGAGAAAATTTGAAATTTGGAAAATAAAATGAGAATTGATAATAAAAATTCTATGCCAATATTTATTGAGAAATAAATAGTTGAGAAAACATTATACATTAAGATTTACGATTATTTGAAACATTGGAAAAGTAGTTTCAAAGACCCTTCACAGATTTGAAATCTAGAGTTTGCGCAAAAATATTTTGTGTGGGCAGAGAAACATTTTTTTAAAATTTTTGGCCCACTTTTAAATAGTTCGAAAACTTTTATGCTCTTTTTAATCATCTTAAAGAAGGTCGGATTGTATTCGAATAAATACGATTCGACTTCAACATAATTTGGTGTAGGTTTTAAAGTTTAAAAAATTGCTGATTAAAAATTACCTACTATCACTTAATTTTCGCTTACCTACGCTATTTATTGTCTAAAATAATTCTACTTACATCATCCCGCGGCAATTTCCCCTAGCATATCTTATTATTTTGTTTCAAAAATACCAGCGATTTATTTGTGAATGCGTAGCTTTTTGTTGGTTAATGAAACTTTTCACTATAAACTAATACTTTTATTCCGAGTTGAAATTTATCTGATAAACTTGCAGACCAAACTCCGGCATGTTATTGTTTTCCAACGTAGGATATTATTTCGTATACACTAATTTCAATTCTAGGTTTCACCTTTTGTTATTTCTTAATTCAGGCTAACAGGTTTGACATCACATTAGGGTGTCCCGAAGGTTTTGTCGTCATTATGGAAACTAGGGCCCATATAAACGATTGAAAATGTTTTTTATATCCCCCTTCACACTATCCGGAATATCCCGGCCCTTCTACTGAAAAACACACTACGTTTAACTAAAACAGGGCCGGGATATTCGGATAGGTGAAGGGGGGATATAATTAGAAATTCAAAAAAATAACAAAAATTTTCGTTTATACGACTTTTCGATTGGTCAAAAATAACCAATCAAGAATCAAGCATTAAAGATTGCCAAATGTTCACATAATTCACTGATAAATACTCCATAAAAATGTGTTTTTAATGACCTGAAATCTTGTTTCTACGTAAATAGTTTGTTTGTTGTAGCAAGCAATTCTGGTTACCTCCTTAGCTACTAACTTATATTGAGGGCATAAATCCTCAAAACAAGACGTTATCTTGGTCATAAAACGTCAGAATCTAATGAGGGTCATTATTAGCATATTTCGGCGTTTTTTATACAAAAATTCAAAGCCTCGACAGTCCTACATTACATACTATAACGGGGCAAAATTAACCGTTTTGTGACATTTGGTTCGCTGCGTTTATATTCTTATATATGATAGATCGTTAAGAACAGGCCTAGGAAAAGGGAACGTTCTCCCAGAAGCTTATTCGAAATACTTCTTCCCCTTATCCCCAGCCTCTCAATTTTCTTCCTTACCTTCTCCTTGGCTCCTCTGAATTTCCGTTCCGTTCCCTTCCGCCTTTTCTTTCCTTCCATTTCCCTAGCCTGATTAGAAATTCTCTATTTGTAAACCTATGAAATTTATAATTTTAGAGAAACAATTTTACGTCAAAGACTTTAGTTAAAGGTTATCGACCTGAGAGGCACTGTTGAAGCTTCTTAGAAGCTGCCTTCTATACAGCCTAAAGATGAACTTCCTCACGATAAGATAAACTTTTTCTGGTTGTTCTATCTTCAAGGATTTACACCGAGATTTTTTTTCGGACCAATTTTTCTAATTTTATTATTTAACTAATTATTTTGTGCTCAGTTTGAGCTATCTAAGAACTTAATAGGATGAGTTGTTTTTCAAAGCCGATTATATACAAATTTGGCTAAAAAAGTTGCCTAAATAGTGCGAAAGGCCCCGTAACTCGATATGAAAATTAAAATATCCCAACTTTTTAAAGGGAGTTTGTGTGGATTAAGTGCAGATATAATTTTTTGCCTTCATGTCATTTTTTGACGTAGACAACAATTTCAAATATACCATTAATGAGGCGTTAAGTTAACGTCATTAACAAGTTAAATATAAATTTGGTTGACCTTAGAAGGTCTTCAAGGTGCATTTTTCTCCATTGATTTTCACTGATGATGACAAACAATTTAATATGATATATTTGAGGTCAATTTTTTAACTTTGAAACTGACCCAAACTACTACACGAAAAAATTTTGAATCCGGGAAATTTTGAGTCGAATATTAAATGAAGTGAAATTTTTATAATTGTTAATGTAAAATTTAAAAAGTTTTTTTTCGTCTGTTTCGCGATTTAGTTTTAGCAGCAGCTATTAGAAATTGATAGTATAAACGTTAAAGTAAGGTTAGACTTTACTCGGAAATCCCCATAATCTTGTATATGAGGATTTTAAAATTCATTCTTTTGGTATAAAGTCGCTATTAATTGCATTTCCACAAAATGTTATAAAATCTTTTAAGAAATGACTTGATTTGTCGGTGGTAGTAAATCGGCGCTTAATTTTATTCGTTGGCTATTTTTACACTCACTTCAATAACTCGCTTGAAATTTGCCTAATTCACATTATGTAATCTCTGGCTAAAGAAGTTTATAATTTATATATCTATTAGCACTCAGTTGTCCGAAATGACCAGATATTAATAACCATAAGAATTTCATATCATTGTCATGATATACAGTGGTTTGATCACTTTTACTTCACTTTTGCGAAAAAGAGAGATTTAACTGATCAAACTTTCACACTTTGCTCAAGATTTGGGCCTGTGTAGTCATCGTAGTGTGTTTTCTAGTAACAGGGGGATATCACGGGCATGCAGTATAAAGCAAATGATCACTAAAAACGTGACGTCAGTTTTGTATCTTTTAACTTTTGATTTAATGAACATAAATATTGAATAAGATTGGGGGTTCCCGAATAGGCAACCACTGTTTGTCAGACTTCGTTTTGATCAAAATTCAAATGAACATAAACAGGAAGTATCTAAGTGAAATTAATACAAAAGCGAAGATAGCTTTAATCTACTTTTCCAAAGGGATTTCCTAAAATCCTCTGATATCTGATAACCAGGAACAACATATTATGTATAACGACGTTTATCTACTAATGGATAGAAAAACAATTAGTTCGCCCATGATAAAACAACATCGTCCGCAAAATTGAAGGGGTTTAGTTAGGCAAAAACTAAATTAAAAATATCAAGGTTTTGTCAACTGACACTTTCTTTACCCTTGAAGTCAAAGGCTTGGAGGTCCAAAATTATTAATGAAAGCACGGCTAGAAACCATTTGCCATTGTTTGTCAATAGAGTAAAAATTTCCGATCTATACCACGTAAAAAAGCGGGATCTGAGCTGTGAATTTTGCTCGAAATGCATTATGCGACGACCAAGTCTTGAAATATTTTTGGAGCTTTTTATTTTGTAAAAAGGTGATTTCACCATAAAAATTGAAAAATATCAAATTATTTCTTTATAAAGTTTTCTCGCCGTATTTCACTCCACTGCTCTAGGAATCATTTAATTGATATCTCCAAATTTAATTATCGAAAGATTTTTTGACCTGGGACAACTAATTATGGGTCCATAATTTATGGCATTTACGCAATTAAATTATATGATTCCAATCAAATTCGAGGCGCCACTATAAATTGATTACCTAATTATTTTCGATTGCTAACTTGCGAAAAACTTGCCACTCAAAAAACCTATTGACTATGATTCGAGATAAATCGAAAGCTTATATAAAAATGCTAGTTTTATTAATCAAAATGGATACTATATAACTTGGCGTATACTATCCCTTCACGTGGAGGTAGATATTTTCTAATTTGGTCTAGTACATTAGTACTACTCAAAAGTATAATGTACTAGACAAAAATAGAAAATATCTACCTTCCTCGTGAGGCTATACGTCTAGCCTACCCGTATAGCCTATACGGTATGGTTGCTCCTGAACTGAGAGCGTCCATCTTGACTCTACATAATTACCCACACCTGGCGCCCACCTGGTTGTGGTGAGGGNAAATTTGAAAATGTCAAATTTAGCCTTAATGCGTATCAATTATGCCCTTAATTGTGTGAATCGTGCTAAAAATAGAGATTTTTATATTTTCTTATCGCTATTTGATGCCTTTAAATTACTTTTTTCACATTTTATTTTGATACGATTGTAGCAAATTATCAGAATAACCATATTATCAAGTGAAAAATATATGTTGATAATAAAACGAAGGTTATACGCTTGATTTAAACTCCATGGTCACGCGTGACCGTGAAAGGACTGTGAGTCCAGAAGTTGTTCCGGATTGTAGGAGTTAAGTCAAGAATTGCATTATCCAAAGATGAATTTCGTTGATCATTTGTTTACTTCACTTCTGCAAGTCATCAAAATTGTCTTTATAGATTCACTTTTCAACATATATAGATATTCAAAATTGTTAAACCAGTTAAGGGTTGTAAGGTGAAAGTACTTAAATTTAAAGATTTTCTATAAGTGCATTTCTTTCCCAAACATGAAGAAAAAATCAAATAATTAGGTTTTCAGGTGATGGATTTTCAGGTTCAGATCCAAATCAGCCCCTGAATTTAGCAACTGAAAAAATACTTAACTTGAGCTTTATAAATACGAGATATATTTGAAATTGTGAGCTCCAGGAGCTCCAAATTGTGAGCTCAGCTCCTATCAAATAATCAAAATTTCACCTTGGAATCAATTTTTATTGCGAAAACTTATGACACAAAAAAATCCTGGAACTAGAAATGACAACAAAAAATCAAACAAAATCAGCCAATTAAATCGGTACTTATTTAGTAATTTCCAGATGATAAATTGTTTACAAAAGAATAAAATTCATCTAAGAAACAAATAACCTGACCAAAATTGTGACTGATTTGAAATAGAATTTTTCGCCCGGTCAAATTATTTCTCTAATTAATTAAACGTGATTATCACGTCGTGAATCACGACTCGTGATATCGACCAATTTTCACTTTCGTTAACCACTAATGGAAACCATATCCTATTTTTCAAATATATTAACTAATAAATATACTAGCCTGACGTTCTAAAAATATGGTTTATAAACAATAATTTAGAACTATATATATTAACAAGGTTACCGAAAATGAACCCTCATTTAGTTTGTCTTAAAGTTGTAAAAATATCAAAAAAAAATGACGTTAATGTATGACGTTAAAATATGACGTTAGGGAGTACTGGTCGCATATCTTACAAGGCCAAAAACAGGGTTTCAGCGTCGCTCAATGAAATACTAGAAACAGCACGAACATATGGATTTCAGTTTCTAGGGATAAGTTGAACATTTGATCTTGCTTCCACAAAACATTCGGAGGCCTCTGATAAGCCGACCAATCAGAAACGACCTTTCAAAAGTGGGCACTATTTTCACTTCTAAAAAAGGCCCCCCTACTCCTCCCTGAGTTTTGAAGATAGAGAATACTTATATAGCATTTATTGACGCACAGAGAACGTGAGCAGGCCCCTAGTTGAGTTTTACTCAAAAAAATTTCATGCCGGCGTTAAATGAGCAAAACAATTTTTCGTTTTTTTTTTTTTGGCCAAGTTTTTTGGCTCATTTAAGCGCCAGATAGAAATTTTTTGAGTTAAAACTGCAACTAGGGAGCATCTGCTCACCGTTCTCTGTGGTCAATAAAAGCTATAAAAGTATTCTTATCTTCAAACTCAGGGAGGAGTAGGCTTTTTGGAAGTGAAAATGAGTGCCACTTTTGAAAAGGTCGTTCCTGATTGGTTCGGCTTATCAGAAGGCCTCGATGTGTTTTGTGGAAGCAAGATCAATGTTCATTATCCCTAAACTGAAATCCATGATGGTTTCGTGCGTTTCTTAGTATTTCATTTGAGGCGACGGCTTGCAAAACCCTGTTTTTTGGCCGTAAACTGCGACCAGTACTCCCTTAAATATCATTTTTGTTATCTTCATGTACAATATATTCTGTGTGTACTATCTCGGGAAACATTTAGGCCACGTTTACGGTATCTTTAACCCTAGGACTCCTAGGCTCGGAGGTGTATAAAAATCTTCTGGGCAGTGGAGCCAATTAACAGGCTCAACTTTGACGGTGTTCTACAGCACACACAATTAGGCTTGACGTTCGATTATTTATTCTCCAGAAAGTTTAACCCTCCGAGGCATAGTCTAGCCGCATAGAGCCCTTTGAAAGGCTCGAGCCACTTTAAATTAGTCAAAAATGATGGAAAAATGATCGCAGAAACTTTCTTTTCGAATACATTTTAAAATTCAACAATGTGAATCTGAAAATATAACTTGAAATTTTTTCGGATAATAAGTTCAAATTTTATGACATGTTGATTGAAAGGCGATTTTAAGTCTTACTTCCGAAAAAATAATTTAAATAAGCCAGTTTTTAGGAAAGTGTTTTGAGAACAATTTGCGAAACAATTTGCATTCTGGACATATCTGGAGCAAAAATATTTCTTTGGGAGTGAAATTTCAAAATATCTTATTATTTCAATTTTTTCCTAAAAAAAGTGATTTTTTCAAGAAAATTTTGAACTTATTTAAAAATATTTTTTGATTCCAAACAGATATACTCTGTCAGAAAAGTATTGAGTAAAACAGAGCACTGCGCAGTTATTGAGATAAACAAAAATTTTCTGGAGCCTACCATGAGGTAGTATGACGTGGTTTAATTAACCTTGCTTTGCAAACGTTTTTATTCTGGAATTAAACATGAAGTTTCTAGAATTTTCAACTCTTAAACTTGATCATAAAGGAAAAATTGAAGGTTGATCTCAAACGAGTTCTCTGTAAACAGCGCTCAAACTAGAGCCTCCTGAAAGGCTCTCGTGCCACAGCGGAACTTTTTTTTATGCTTCGGAGGGTGAAGAGTAATTTTTGAAGTACAGTCCTCGCTTCCTAAATTGAACACCCCTAACTGGAACACAGTGCTCTAACTGGAACATTTTTGTGGAGTCGGTCAATTTCCCCTTTAGTGGAACAGTAAAAAAGTGCTTCTTGAACTTATGGTTATATTTTTGAAAGGCCTCAGAAAGCAGAAGTTTGGCTGATTTCTCATCGTGAAAAGTCAATTTAAAAGATTCGTCGATTCTGTCCTAAGGTTTAAAAATGTGATAACGGAAGAAAAATTTGAAATTTGGAAAAAATAAAATGAGAATTGATAATAAAAAATTTCTATGCAATATTTATTGAGAAATAAATAGTTGAGAAAACATTATACATTAGTTTACGATTATTTGAAACAATTGAAAAGTAAGTTTCAAGACTTCACAGATTTGAAATCTAGAGTTTGCAAAAATATTTTGTGTGGGCAGAGAAAATTTTAAATTTTTGGCCCACCTTTTAAATAGTGCGAAACTTTTATGATCTTTTTGATCATTTAAAGAAGGTCGATGTATTCGAATAAAATACGATTCGACTTCACATAATTTGGTGTAGGTTTTAAAGTTTAAAAAATTGCTGATTAAAAATTACCTACTCACTTAATTTTCGCTTTACTACGCTATCTTATTGTCTAAAATAATTCTACTTACATCATCCGCGGCAATTTTCCCTAACATATTATTATTATTTTGTTTCAAAATACCAGCGATTTATTTTGTGAATGCGTAGCTATTTGTTGTTAATGAAACTTTTCACTATAAACTAATACTTTTATTTCCGAGTTGAATTTATTGGATAAACTTGAGACACAAACTCCAGCATGTTATTGTTTTCCACGTAGGATATTATTTCGTATACACTAATTTCAATTCTAGGTTCACCTTTTTGTTATTTCTTAAAATCAGGCTAAAGGTTTGACATCACATTAGGGTGTCCGAAGGTTTGTCTCATTATGGAAACTAGGGCCCATATAAACAATTGAAAATGTTTTTATATCCCCCCTTCACACTATCCGGAATATCCCGGCCCTTCTACTGAAAAACACACTACGTTTACTAAACAGGGCCGGGATATTCCGGATAGTGTGAAGGGGGGATATAAATTAGAATTCAAAAAAATAACAAAAATTTTCGTTTTATACGACTTTCTGATTGGTCAAAAATGAACCAATCAGAATCAAGCATTAAAGATTGCCAAAATGTTCGCCATAATTCACTGATAAATAAACCATAAAAATGTGTTTTTTAATGACCGCTGAAATCTTGTTTCTACGTAAATGATGTTGTTTGTTGGTAGCAAGCAATTCTGGTTACCTCCTTAGCTACCTAACTTATATTGATGGCATAAATCCTCAAAAAAGACGTTATCTTGGTCATAAAACGTCAGAATCTAATGAGGGTCATTATTAAGCATATTTTCGGCGTTTTTATACAAAAATTCAAGCCTCGGACAGTCTACATTACATACCTAATAACGGGGCAAATTAACCGTTTGTGACATTTGTTACTGCGTTTATTCTTATATTATTGATAGATCGTTAAGAACAGGCTAGGAAAAGGGAACGTTCTCCAGAAGCTTATTCGAAATACTTCTTCCCCTTTATCCCCAGCCTCTCAATTTTCTTCCCTTACCTTCTCCTTGGCTCCTCTGAATTTCCGTTCCGTTCCCTTCCCCCTTTCTTTCCTTCCATTTTCCTAGCCTGATTAAGAAATTTCTCTATTTGTAAAACTATGAAATTTTATAATTTTTAGAGAAAAATTTACGTCAAAGACTTTCAGTTAAAGTTATCGACCTGAGAGCACTTGTTGAAGCTTCTTAGAAGCTGCTTCTATACACGCCTAAAGATGGACTTCCTCACGATAAGATAAACTTTTCTCGGTTGTTCTATCTTCAAGGGATTTACACCGAGATTTTTATTCGGACCAATTTTTCTAATTTTATTATTAACTAATTATTTGTGCTCAGTTTGAGCTATCTAAGAACTTAATAGGATGAGTTGTTTTCAAAAGCCGAATTATATACAAATTTTGGCTAAAAAAGTGCCTAATATGTGCGAAAAGGCCCCGTAATCGATATGATAAATTAAATATCCCCAACTTTTTAAAGGGAAGTTTGTGTGGATTAAGTGAGATATAATTTTTTGCCTTCATGTCATTTTTTTGACGTAGACAACATTTCCAAATATACATTAATTGAGGCCGTTAAGTTAACGTCATTAACATACGTTAAAATATAAATTTGTTGACTTAGAAGGTCTTCAAGGGTGCATTTTCCCATTGATTTTCACTGATATGACAACAATTTAATATGAATATTTGAGGTCAATTTTTTAACTTTGAAACTGACCCAAACTACTACCACGAAAAAATTTTGAATCTGGGAAATTTTGAGTCGAATATTATGAAGTGAAATTTTTTATAATTTTAAATGTAAAATTTAAAAAAAGTTTTTTTTCGTCTGTTTCCGATTAGTTACAGCAGCTAATTAGAAATTGATAATATAAACGTTAAAGTAGGTTTAGACTTTACTCGGGAAATCCCCATAATCTTGTATATAGGATATTTAAATTCATCTTTTGGTATAAAGTCGCTATTAATTTGCATTTCCACAAAATTGTTATAAAATCTTTTAAGAATGACTTGATTTGTCGGTGGTAGCTAAATCGGCTTAATTTTATTCGGTGCTATTTTTACACTCACTTCATAACTCGCTTGAAATTTGGCCTAATTCACATTATGTAATCTCTGCTAAAAAGTTTTATAATTTATATATCTATTACAGCACTCAGTTGTCCGAAATGACCAGATATTAATTAACCATAAGAATTTCATATCATTGTCATGATATACAGTGGTTGATCACTTTTACTTCACTTTTGCGAAAAAGAGAGATTTTAACTGATCAACTTTCACACTTTGCTCAAGATTTGGGCCCTGTGTAGTCAGCGTAGTGTGTTTTCTAGTAACAGGGGGATATCAAAGGGCATGCAGTTATAAAGAAAATGATACTAAAAAACGTGACGTCAGTTTTGTATCTTTTAACTTTTGATTTAATAACATAAATATTGAATTAAGATTGGGGGTTCCGAATAGGCAACCACTGTTTGTCAGACTTCGTTTGATCAAAATTCAAATGAACATAAAAGGAAGTGTCTAAGTGAAATTATAAAAAAGCGAAGATAGCTTAATCTGACTTTTTCCAAAGGGGATTTCCTAAAATCCTTCTGATATCTGATAACCAGGAACAACAATATTATGTATAAACGACGTTTATCTTACTAATGATAGAAAAACATAGTATCGCCATTGATAAAACAACATCGTCGCAAAATTTGAAGGGGGTTTAGTTAGGCAAAAACTAAATAAAAATATCAAGGTTTTGTCAACTGACACTTTCTTTACCCTTGAAGTCAAAGGCTTGGAGGTCCAAAATTATTAATGAAAGCACGGCTAGAAACAATTTGCCCATTTGTTTGTCAATAGAGTAAAATTCCGATCTATACCATCTTAAAAAGCGGGATTGAGCTGTGAATTTTTGCTCGAAATGCATTATGGACGACCAAGTCTTGAAATATTTTTGGAGCTTTTATTTGAAAAAAGGTGATTTTCACCATAAAATATTGAAAATATCAAATTATTTCTTTATAAAAGTTTTCTCGCCGTATTTCACTCCATCTGATCTAGGAATAATTTAATTGATATCTTCAAATTAATTATCGAAGATTTTTGACCTGGGACAACCTAATTATGGTCCATAATTTATGGACATTATACCAACTTAAATAATATGATTTCCAATCAATTCGAGGCCCACTATAAATTGATTACCTAATTATTTCGATGCTAACTTGCGAAAAACTTGCACTCAAAAAACCTATCTGACTATGATTCGAGATAAATCGAAAGCTTATAAAAATGTAGTTTTATTATAAAAATGGATATATTATACTTTGCCGTATACTATCCCTTCACGTGGAAGGTAGATATTTTCTAATTTGGTCTAGTACATTAGTACTACTCAAAGTACATAATGTACTAGACAAAAATAGAAAATATCTACCTTCCTCGTGAAGGGCTATACCGTCTAGCCTACCCGTATAGCCTACATACGGTAAAAGTATTTTTTGGTAGTTGGTATGATTTAGAAATCATGAATCATTTTGATCCAAAAAGAGGGCAACAGTTGACCACTGAGCGCGCAATATTTTTTATTATGAAATAAAATCTTATCAAAAAATTAAATTAAAAACTGAACAACGCGCCAAAAACATAAGATTTTATTTCTGATGGTCGATTATGGTGCGAAAAATCAAAAAAAATTATCGAAATTGAATCAAGTCAAAAATTTCTGATTTTTTAACGTCATCAAAAGACTAGAATAAATCAGACGCGGTCATTGGTTGGTCAGATAACCTACGTGAGAAAGACCTCTTTTTTTAAAAGCCAGTTCACTTCAACTGCATTGTATGAGTTATATTTCGGCAACGCACCGGGCAAAAATTCTTAGAAACACTCATGAAAACTTTTATTTTGGCCATTGGGCTTCCCGGTGCGCAGCCTAGTTATATTGTGTTATAAGTCTGCCCTGCTGTTAATAAGAACGTGCTTGCGTCATAAATTTTAATTTTTGGTCCGAAAACTGATTTTTCAACGTCCCTAAAAACGTGTTAGGAAGTTGATAACATAACTTTTCGTTTAGTGATTTTGAAACTATAAAACAATATTTAGATAATGATTGACATTATTATTCTAAAATGATATAAAGTATATTTTTGGTGTCAAGCGGATAGTTAATTTTGTTTAAATTCAAATATAACGGATATTAGTTCAGGCCACTCGACGGAAAATCAATCTTAATTTTTCATGGAACGATTTTTATTAAAATGCAATTGAAACGTTTTATATATAAACAATTTGAATTGAACATAATTAAAAGATATCACGTCGGTATGGTAAATTGGCTTTTTGATAATTATATAGAATATAATCCCGGTCACAAGTATTTTTTATTTTGGAAAAGTCGCAGCGACTTAGTCGCAGTGACTTAGTCGCAGTGACTTAGTCGCTTCAAAACGTGAACTGCGTTACAAATACCTTCTCAACTTAACTACATATGCACGTCTATTCTGTTCCGACCTCTTTGAATCAAAAACGGCTTTGTATTGTACAATACGTATTGTACAATACAAAATCGCTTTTGATTTAAAGGGGTTGGAACAGGATATAAGTGGTCTCACTAATACAAATTATTACAACCCACACACATTTCTCATGTGTGTGTCAAAGCATCAAGAAAGCGACTTATTTTGATTTGAAGTAAAACTACACACGATAAATGTGCGAAGAATGTAAACCTACGATCGAACAGTTCAGGTGATTCTGACGCATTTCATGTTTTTGAGAAACTTTCTCAAAAAATCATTATTTTCGATATATTAAAAAATTCAAATCTGGTTTTACTGAGTGAGAATTTGTTTTCTTCTGCAAAAAGTCATTAATAAATGTGATAATTCACAAAAAAATGTGGGTTTCATACTATTGTATTTGTGAAAATTTTGTCTCCAGGAGAACATTTCGAATACATTATGAAATAAAACATTTGTTTTTAGAATATTTTTCAATGTTTATTACTTATTTTGTACATGACTATTACACGATTTCTCAAACTTTTGTTTCGGTTGAAATTCCCTCATGTAAACTCTTAAATTTCTGTTTGTTTTAGAGATTCGTTCTATTTTTGGATAATGTTAGTTCAATTTTTGATTATTTTTCGGTTGATATTGACCCAAAAAAATTTGGGTGTGAATTCGAAAAAAACTGACAAAAAACGGTGAGAATCTTAAATATCTCTACATAGTATGTGACATATTCATTGGTGAATGAACAGCTGAGTAAAAAAGGCAGAAAAACATGGTCTATTACTCTTTGAACAACAAGATAGGCAATAAGCCGCCGCCCGCGCATAATGCAATTGCATTTACTTTCCCTCACTAAGTACTCAACAATGTTTTGCTGTTTTTTACATTCGGTTGTTCATTATTAAAGGGATATTCTTCATAGAAATGATCTTCTAAAAGTTCGGAAGACAAGAAAGTTCCAGCGATTAGGCGTGTGGCATGCCATGGCGTGTGGCATGCCACCTATCGGTGACTTGATATTGTAGTGATAAATGTGACAGATGTTGTCTAGTCGGCAAGACTGTCTTTTGCACTTTTAAAAATCATTTATTCAATTGGGATATGAATCATATTCTATGATCAGAGCTCCCAAGCGAAAAAAAGGTACTTGATAAAAAGGTGCTATAAATCTGCAAAATTTAGGACCACGTTGTAGTTTTTTGCGATGAAAATTAGATGTCAATCTGAAGTACAATTTGAAAAAAATACTTATGAAGTTAAAAAGATATTCAATAAGCTGTATTTTAAGACGAAAACTGTGACCGCTCGAAACAGCGCCAACAATTGATTTCACCAAAAAAAATTTCGCAAAAATTTTCAGCGCCAAAAATTATTCTAGCGCTATTATTACAGAAGTTTAGTAGAAGTTTTAATCGAGTAGCTGATATTTAACTCGAGAGCCCTAGATATGATTCAAATAGTTCTTATAGAATAAGGGACCTTTAAAATGTTTTTTTATTTATATCACTTTTTGAACATTTTATTTTTCTCAATGTTACAAGTCATTGATACTTTGGCATACTGTCATGTGATGCAAAGCAACAATGACAGGCTACTCGTTTCACATGGCATTGTGGTTTGATTTCAGTACGAGGGCCAAGCTTAAAATGTAAAAAATGAAAAAAAACATGCAAAACATTTTGAGAAAACATTTTTNTTTTTCGTCAAAATGAATCATTTATTATAAAAATAAAGTTTTGGTCAGAAAATAGTCTTTTCGAAATTCATATGAAAGTCTCACAACTAAATTAAACTGAAACGTCATTCGATTTTCTTATGATTTTCTAGACTTTAAAATTGAAAAAAATTATTTTGACGAAAAAAATTTTTTGACGAAAAATGTTTTCTCAAGATTTTTACTGCATAAAAAAAATGAAAAGATGAAAGAAATGTTGCTTTACTAAGCTGTATGATTCATACAGTATGAACATTTTTGCAAAATGCTGTAATGTACGATTTTTATTAAACAGCTCTTCATTGAAAGATTTTTTTTTAATGGTTTTCACGAGAAAACATTGGTTCCCAAGAAAAGTTTTCCGAGGTAGACTTTATAACACAATTCATCTACTGGACTACTTATAACCAAAATGTGGTCATCAAACACTTATTTTCGCTTAATTGAATTTGTGAACCCCAAAAGTATCTTCTAAAAGTTACGCAAAAAATTAAGTTAATTATTATAAAGACAAGTGATTGATCTCTGTGTTCAAAAAGTGTTTAAAACTCAAAATGGTTCACCACCGTGTAATCAAAGTTTTAACCCGGACGCCCTAGTGGCGCAACCAGTGGAATGCAATCCCTATTTAGTCAAACTGGCGCCTCCAGCCCTCCCCTTAATAAAACCCATTATTCTTGGTTTTTATTTGAATATCACAAAATAAAATTTTTAGTCACAGTTTTTGGCTTAAGTGGAGCTTCTTTGGGCAAATTAGATCATATCGGGAAAATATGATATTTAACCCGTGGGCAACGAAACTCTCTGAAGATGGCGTAATAGAAAATCACCAAATTGGCGACAAATCAATCTGATCTGCAGAAGATTTGAAACTGAAATTTAATCAGATCACAAAAGTATTTTTATCCGTAAAGTTAACATATAACTTTATATTGTCAATTTCAATTTTCTGGTTAATGAAATAATTAGTCAGATTTGTATGTGCCCATTTAACATTAAAAAGGGGGTTCTAGAATTTATTTTCTAGGATCAATTATTTTCTCAAGCCTTTTTTCGAATCATCTTAACTTTTGAGATCAGTAGGATATAGCAGCTATATAGAAGATTATGCCTGGGTAGGTCTAAAAACTTACTTTTTTCTTGTGTCTGTAGAAGAGATAGTAATGTCACGTCGCGGAAGTGACTGAACTACATTCTGTTGATTTGATTGGCTGACCAATGATTTTCAAGACATTTGGTGAAAAAATTAAAGGCAAATATAGTCCAGTTCTTGAGAAATATGCGATAACTGCTCCAAAAGCAATAACTCTTGTTTTGTCTCTAATTGGGTCAAATAACACCAAATATTTTTTTCAATTTTATTTTTGGAATAGCCAGAAAATTGTATTTTTCCTCGTTTGAGAAGAAAAAAGTAAGTTTTTAGACCTACCCAGGCATACTCTTCGATATCTCAGCTATAGCAGCTATCTGATAGCTGAACCGTAAATATTGTTGGAAACATTTTTCCGGCAGAATGCGGTGAAACGATCATTTTTAGAATTTGACCGAAATTCGATCAAATTTCTAAACAATTCATTAAATTAAGACATTAATTAGCACCATTTATTTTTTTTCTCACAAATTTTACCGGTTTCAAAGTTTAAAAATAGGTATTAAAGTTTTTGACTGAAAATAATAAGTAAAGTTTCCAAATACAATATTGTTGTGATTTAACTCCTACAATCCGGAACAACTTCTGGACTCACAGTCTTTTCACATATGAAAAAGTTCAAAGCCAATTTCAAGTTCATCGTATGAGCTTGTAAGTAACCTCAAAAAAATCGGAAAGGTCGATTTTTTAATGAAAATATTAGCAACTATGGGTGAATTATGTACTGAACGGGTTACCAGAGAGCAAAAAATAGTCAAATTTTGAGATTTGACAAGGAGATTGTTGCTCTCTGGCGACCTTTCAGTACATAGACCCATAGTTGCTAATTTTTCATGAGAAAGTCGGCTCTTCCGATTTTTTGAGATACTTACGAGTCTATACAATGAATTTGAAATTTACGTAATTTGATATACCGTATATCATATACGGTTAACAATATTCGGTTTTGAAAAAGTACTCAAATTACGCCAAAAACATATCAGGGTCAACTTCAACATTTTCAAGACGTTTTTCTCATTACGGTACAGTCCAAATAAAATCACGTGACTAAATAATTCAAAAATAAGGTCTGAAATTGTCATATATTTATCCTTATTTCTTGAAAATTAAGATCACGTGACCTTTTTGGAAGATACATTATGTTCAAAACTCTTGAATTTGGTGTTTATTACCCCACAAAATTTTTCGGCTAAATCTGACTACTATTAAATTAATAGTCAAGTTAAATTAATAGTATAATGTACTTGACCCAAACCTTATTTCTTGATTTAAAGGTCACGTGATCGTTTTTGGTCTTTGATGTAATGAAAAAAAAGTCTCAAAAACTTTTAAGAACTACTCATTTCTTTCAAAAATTGATTTAAGTATATTTTTGAAAAAAAACATACTATTTTTGCCAATCTTATTCCTTGAATAAAGTTAACCCGTGTGAGCACAGCACCTTTATAAAGGTGTTTGCTATATTAAATCATCTAAAATATGCAAAAAAACATCGTTGAATTGTCTCTCTTCGAATACATTATAAGAATTTTGCAGGATGTCAAAAAAATGACTTATTTTTTTGGAAATTTTTTCAATTTTACGGAGGGTTGATTTTTGAGATTTTTTTCTAATCTTTTACCTCTAAAAAATTAAATGCGACCTATTGCGTCAATTGAAATTTGAAAATAGCCAGTTTTGGAAAGTGTTTTGTCCATGGTTGACACTCAAAAAAAGGTTAATTGGTATTCAGGAACATAAATTTTTTTTCAGAATGATATTTCAAAAAATTTCGATTTTAAGTATTTCACGAAATATTTTAATTATTAAAAAATAATTCGAGCTATTAAATATTGTCCACAGAGTCACTGATTAGTATATCGACCCAGAAATAATATCAGAAGTGTACTAATCTGCTTTTATAGGAGAAAATAACCATTTTTTATGAAAAATTGTTATTTTTTCATCAAAATTTTAAACCTATTTAAAAGAAATTTTTGATTGATATATATAATCAAATCAGATAAAACGATGACATAGGTCAGATCCTTGTGCATCGATTCCAATACCAAAATAATTTGTGAACACCACTGTGAGCTTGTATTACGGATATGCTGTACCTTGCTCTTATCAGTAAATTTTAGAACTAAAAATCAAAATTCTAGAATATCAAATGTCGATGCAAAAAAAAATCGTTGAACTTCCCTATGCGAAAAAATTGAAACTCTAACTACCTTGGGCTTCTGTAATACGCGCTTGAAAAAGCCTTTATAAAGGCTTCGTCCTTGGCGGAACTTTTTTTTCTGTGCTCACACGGGTTAACAGCCGAAAATTACATCATGAATTCGTTAGACTTCATTGTTAGAATGGTTAGTTTTAAACCGTCAATTGAAACAAACTGTAAGTGGAAGAACTTATCTAAAAAAGTAGATTTAAAGTAGTCACCATAATAATGGTTTTTATTGATCAAGATGTATCCTCTAAAAACTATAATAGAAACAAACCAAAATTAAGTTACAATTTATTCACATTTGTATAATTTTTTCTTGGAAAATCGATATGCCCCCTCATTACAAGTTTTTTAAGGTCAGAGTTTACATCCTAGAAAATTTTTCGTTCGAAAGGACCAAAAATTTTTTTCACAAATTTTCAAAATGTTTTTCTTCCAAAAAACTTTTTTTTACCAAACTGTAGCAAAGTTTTTTTGTAAAACGGCCCTAGTTCTGGAAATTCGGATAGTTTAATATGCTAAAAATCAAAGTGCGATAAGTGCTCCGAATGATGATTTAAAAAATCATTTTCTGACCATCAGACGGCCAAACAAAAAAAATTCTGCCCGGAATCGTTTTTTCTGGGTCAACAACCCCTGTGAGGCTACTGAATTTCTATCAACTACTGTAGTTTCTCTGTAATTTTATCGCTGCGCACCTTTTGTAACTCGATAAGGCGCCTAGGCAATATCTACCACATCAACGCACGCCTAGGCGGCATGTCTAAGCGAGCCACATAACACTAGTACGACGGTTGAGATCACCATTTTATAGATTTAGCATATGGTTTTTGAGAAAATATCGTATTTGTAATCTACACAATAATTTTCACCTAATTTTCTACCATTTCTTTACGCTGTATGCTTTAGTGATACATTTTTGCCCACTTAGTTTATTCATTTAAAGATTCAATACGAACCATGAAACGAATAACCACATCACTTTTAACCGGTTATTTCGACGTTTTTATTAAGAATAACAAATGTTTTTGTCTTAAAAACCATGTTAGGTTTAGGACTTTTCGATAACTAAATCGTTGGAAAACGTTTGAATATTAAGTTCTTAGTTTATATTTAAGGGTTATATTTACAGGTTTTCAGAAAAATGGACAAAACGACAAAATCAAACGTGGCAGACAAAGACCACAGTACAGTTTAGTACAATATTAATTTGGGAAACAAGATTCGAGGGCCTTATTTCGCGTAGGCGAATAAGCCAAATGAATTTGCCAAGTTTCAAGCCGAATGGTTACCACACAAATAATGGTTTCCCTGATTAGGGTTGTACTTAATTTCTCCGAAATTATATTTCATGACTGTCTTAATTAGGTCAGTCTAATTTAGAAAAGTGTCTTTTTACCTAAAAAACCATAATTATGTCAATTGTTCTCTTTATCGAACTTAGTGAACATTTTTAGTAATTTTATTCAATAATATATTTTAATAATATATTTTAAAAATTGTATTACTTTATATTTCGGTTATTCACCTTTTTTCAAAAGTAAGATTTAAGTTTATCATAAAACCATTAGTTAACCCACTCGGAGTAAGTTACTCCATCGAACTGAGAAATCCGAAATTCTATAATCCCTATTTTTTGTACGAAATCTGTGATATCTAAGACCTAAAAATTGGTTGATCTTACTACGTCAAAATCCTCTCGGGTCAGTAAAAGATATTTTTTCATCCGATATTTATGATATTTTGATTGATAACATATTTCGCCCGAATAGAGATTAATGTAAGTCATCAGTAAGCTGAAGGTTAAACTCTAAACGCAGGTTTCATTATTACGAAAAATCTTTATAGCAAAGAATGTATACTTATTTGATACCATGAAGAAAAGATTTGAATTAGAATGTCAATGTTCAAAAAGATAATTTTTTCTACTTTTTAGATATTTATTTTAATTTTTAAAATTACATTTCTAGGTAAAAATGTAGAACACAGCATACTCGCGACGATTTTCTGATTTTTTTATGGTACTAAAAGCCCTGATAATTACCTTGGAAATGAAGCCAGTTTTAACACATATCCCTTATTCACACTTTTGTTAATATCCCGGCCCTACTACTTAAAAACACACTACGTTTCCTAATCAGGGCCGGGATATTAACAAAAGTGTGAATGGGGGATATGATTAAAGTCCAAATCCAGAGCTCTCTAGCGCTGAAACGGTTAATCTGATCACCGTGAGATCACTACCAGCTAAAATTGAAATAATGTAGTTGTCTGACGGGATTATAACAGCTATTTCAATTTGAGCTTGGTCTCTGATTTAAGTGAAAAGTAATCGCTGATAATCCCCACTTAATCCATTACTTAAACCCATTTATGTTTTTCTAACGATTTCGAACGTGTATACTTATCAGAGTAAACTGAAAAATACTGTTTAAACAAGACATATTTGAATAAATGCAATGTAAAACGAAAAAAAAACCACTTAAATATTATACTAATCATTTAAATTTGCTACATCAATTTAACATCTATGGTAGAATCACAGTCGTCTTCAAAAAATAGGTTAATCCCCTCTAATTGATTTCAAACTTCAAAAAACGCAAAATGAGCTGTCAAAATTACGTTAATTTTCTACTGAACGTCAAAAACAGCCTCCGTTTAGGAAAATTTACTAAACGTTAAGTTAAAAATTTCAAGCAAAAAAAATCACTGCGTGTTCAGAAAGGGTTGGTTGTTTAAGGGGGTACAGTTCACTATGAAAATTTTTCTGTTAATTTTAGACTAGACTAATTCGGCCAAGAAAATCACAATGATGGTAGTCTCACATTCCAAAGACGTCTAGTTCAGCAACTAGGAGACTTCAAAGAGCGAAAGTAAGCCATTTTTGAGCGAAATTCGAGACCATTTTTCTCGGTTTCCACACATCCTAGTTGAAATTTTATATTATTTATACAATGATCTTGTGTGGAACTTTAATCCCGCTTAGCCGTTTTTGATGCAAATGTAAATTTAGGAGGTAGCGGTTGCAATGTTTTTAGGGCACTTTGACTTTTTCTGAAAAAGTTCTTGTTGTGCGATTTGTGGTAACTGATTGACAATGAGTCATTGTGTGTTAGCCAAAAATTTAAATTTTAAAATAAAAACGAATCATACATATGTTCTTCTTTATTTTTTTATTTGTTTTTACGCGATGAACTAATGCTATCAATTGCTTTGATTTAAGAAATAAGTTTTCTCATAAAAATTCCTCGTTATTTCTTCTATACCGGAATTTTTGACTATATCCTTTTCCCAACGGAACTCCATTTCAAAAACGCTTACTATCTCTATAACGCGTGTTCGAATCCCACTAATGTTGTCTTAGTGATTATCTTGAATATGATTAAAGGCAAGGGTCTTGATAATGGAACCGCTAAATTTTATCGGTGTGTAATCACTCAAGCAATCACTAAGACAATCACTTAGACAACATCAGTGGGATTCGAACACGCGCTATAGAGATAGTAAGCGTTTTTGAGATGGAGTTCCGTTGGGAAAAGGATATGCGACTAAATATGTGACTGATTTAATTGCTTATTCCAAGTATTTTTTTTCAAAAACGATTCACAGTGATGATTAAGACCTACCAAAAATTGATAAAAATACATGTATATATATATTTTAATGTATATACTTAGTAGTATTTTTAACTTTCCATTAGAAAATTCTGAATATTTCCCAGAAATGGAACATAAAAATCGGGCAAATTAATATACTTTTAAATGCCAAAAAGTGTTGTTTTTTCGATTATTTTTAAACTTTATTAAAAAAATTCAAAGTACAAAAAACAGCAAAATTTCAAAATCCATTCACCCACTGTATTTTTCCAAGGTGCTTACTTTGAACGTTCTGGAGTGTTTACTAAGGTGCGTCTCACAATGGGTTTAAAAAACAAAAAATGATATTTTGAAATTATACTAGGTCAAATTTTTCGACCAGCATATTTATCGTTTTTATAAATTTTGGCCAAGAAAAATTCAATGATTTTTAATCATTTATACTTATCCATGTAGAATTTAATCATTGAATTTCAATGTCAGTTTAAAAAAAATTTCGAAAAAAATTCGGAATTTTCGAATTCATTTAACTCTCACAAACAGCGTAAAGTATTGAAACTAACCGAATTAATTTTCAGAAATGAACTTTTTATTGTTATCATGCCCAACTTAAGTTTTCGTAATTGCTCCAAGAAAATACCTGAGTCCACTGAAATTTGCAGTTTTTGAAAATATTTTGTCTAGAGAATGTGAAAAACATAATCTCGTGCATTAATTATGGCACAGTATATATTTTTGACTATTTACGTAAAAACATGTGTCATATGGCACAATGAAAAATTCTTAAAGATAATGTCAAGTACCTTTTAACAATCCAGCGAGTTTTAAGTAAGTTACCAAACGTGGGAGGGCTTCTGGAAACCTTCTGATATCAAGCCGAGAAGGTGTTGATAATGAGTTTGGGATATAATGTCAGAAACGGACAGCAAGACACTTCAAATATTTAAAAGTTTTGTTATAATATATATGGGTTAGCACAGGACTCTCTTAAATTATTCACTGATTAGGTTTTAGAAATTCCAAAATAGAACATTTTAGAAAATAAGTTTTAATGATAGTGTTATCAGGTCTCAGTGAGTCGGTTCATTTTAGGTTTTTGATGACCATTAAAGTGTTCTAACCAGGCTGAGGATTTTTAAATGACAGGTTAACAAATCATAAATTTCCACAATTTTTATAAGTTTAAGGTGTAGATAAAAATTATCAAAAAAAGTATTTTCTCATAAAATGGGTGAGAAAACTTTATATAGATACAAAAACTGTTTATATGGATATCCAACCCGAATGCGGTCGGGAGGCTCGATGTAAATGTTGTCAAATTTGACGGAAAAGATGCAGTAGACTTCTTGATTGCATTCGGAGATTCTTACTTACTTAAGTATTAAAATAATTACATCGACTTTTGTGATGTGTGAAATTTGTGATTAACTTTCGGGAAGGTGACGTAATTATGACGCATTTCAAGTTTTGAGGCGAATTTCCCAAAGACAAAAAAAATAACTTGTGACGGGCAGTATCAGTGTTCTAGAACGGGATCGGGATCCCGAGTCGGCATCGGGATTGACATTTTCACTAAAGGTCGGGACCGGCACGAGATCGGGATTTGATCAGAATTCCGAGTGTTTTTACATGGTCCGTGGTAGAAAATCACTATGTCAAATATAACAGAAAAAAATTGAAAACCATTAATATTTATCAGAATTTTTTCTCATTGCATTGTTTCAAGTAGGCACCCTAATTTTCCATTTAAAGTTTAACGTATTACGACTACGCATTTCTGAGTTCCATGGAGAACAGGAAAAAAAATTTAAACATCCCCGACCATCTCCACGTCACCAGCCCAAATTTTAACAAATAAGCGGTATTTTAACCGGTAAAAAATCGAATTTCTGAAAAAAAATATTTTTTTTATTTTTTCATTTTAAATTCTGCTCAAGATTTTTTTCTCGTTTAGCTTCAACAGCGACCGTTCAAAACTTAGAAATTGGCCTGGTGCGCTCCCTAGCCATGGCCGAAATATTTTTTAGGCCCGCTTTTAATACCCATGCCATTTCTCCGACCTCATTCGATAGGTTACAGCTAAATTCTAATAAATGTCATAAAATGGTGAGGTTTTGTCTCTTTTACATATCTCTTTATCACCTTTTGGTTAGAATGCGTAGCCACTACTCCTTTTAACGTGTGATTATAACGTTGTGGCTACGCATTCTAACCAAAGGGTGATAAAGGGATATGGAGCGGTTTAAAAAAATAATTTTATTATTTCAAAAAATCGGAATTATTCGGGATCCCGGGTCGGGATCGGGATATCCGGACCCGGGTCGGGACGGGATTGGCAAAAATAATAACACGCGGGATCGGGATTGAAAACTCATCCCGTTTTAGGACACTGGGCAGTATTTTCGATATAGCACTTTTTATTGGTCCATATTCACCTGAAACTGACGATTAAGCACACGTCATAAAAGGTGAAGAAATAAATTTAAAAATAATTCATATACGTAATTTGAATATATCCAAATTGAAAAATAATCCACAGAAATACAAATCCAAAAATTAATTATATCGATTCAATTAATTCAAATTAATTGAATTATATATTTTGTTCGCACAATTGAATATGCGTCATAAAATAGCAGATATTTTGCAGAAAGAAAAATAACAGTTTTGAGAAGAGTTCTTAATCCAATCAAATTATATTAATTAACCTTAACGAACCAAACAATTAATTTTTTCTTGTTAAAGCCGATTATACGATTATTTCCACCATATTAAGGTCAATAACGAATTTTTCATTTAAAATTGCTAGATATACAGAATGAAATTCAATTTTCAAAACAAATCTGTATTTTTCCTATGAATTTTTTCTTTGAAAAGTGCAATAAAAATCATTTTTCGGATCTTCATTTCAATGTCATTTCATAAGGCTTAAATTAGAACTCCCGAAAACTTAAGAGATCGTTTTCGTGTTATCAAAATAAGTCAGTTCTAATCCACTTCTCGCAAAATTTCTATGCCTTGTTATAAATTTTTTAACAAGTATATTCTAATGCATGATGGTAATCAGTTAAGATTTATATCACTCTGGATTCTCGAATTATCCCATAGATACCGCTCTGACCATATCAGACAACCTTGAACTAAAATGTTAAACATGTTGAAGAAAAGGTACGGTATAAACAATAGGCAATATTCTTATATCCAATCATTTATATTTTTATACAGAATTTGCCGATATCGCCGAAAAAACCTACGTAATTACACGATTATTAGCTAAATTCTTGTCCTAGCCGAAAGAGCAAATATCGCAGAAATTTCGTGGGCGTTTGAGGTTTTTATAACAAATTACTAATAGTGCGCCATGCTTGACGTCATATTTCAAGATTAAATATCCCGAATCTGTTCTAATTATGACGTTATTTAGAACGCCCGCGTTTTTCTTTCTTGAACAAAAAATATTTTTGTTTCCATCTCGCCGAAAGTGCCCAATATCGCCAAGTTTTTTATGGCCAGCAGTTTTCAACTTCAAAATTTCAACCGTTACTCATTTTTATCATAACTGTGCTAATAACTGGTATACTTTATCAATTACGGGGCCCTGCGGTCACTTTTTGCCACTTTTCAACCATTTTTTTATTAAATTCGGCGTTTGAAAACGACTTAACCGATTGAGTTGTTGGATAGCTCAAACTGAGCACAAATATCTGAAGAAAAATTGAAACAAAATAGTCCGAATCAGGCCATTGTTTTCAATTTTTTTAACTAAAACTTACAATTAAACTATTTCAGTAATCTCGGAAAAAATCAAAACATGGTCCGATTCGGACCTATTTACTATTATTGTAGTATTCACTAAATATNTGTGCTCAGTTTGAGTTATCAGAAAACTTAATCTGATAAGTCGTTTTCACAAGCCGAATTATATAGAAATTTTGGCTGAAAAAGTAGCAAAAAGTGACCGCAGGGCCCCGTAATAGATATGAGTCAAATAAAAAATAGTAAAAAATTATTCGCAGTAATCTTATTGGTCCGCGATAATCGATATCGAGTTGTAGTCGAAAAAAAGAAGCGCTGAATTGGCAAATCGTAGCGCACTTCAAAATCACGTGAATTCAAGGCTATTTTTAGTAACAGCATGGGTTTTGATTCACTGAAACAATAACTGCGTTTAAATTTAGACTATTTTTTATTTGACTCATATATAGGGTAACCCTATTAGGGTTGATTCCGGGAATGACCTCAATAACTAACTCTGGAACTAGTGGGCAGAAAATTTTGAAATTTTCAGGGTCAACCCAAAATGACCTAGAAAGATCAAAAAATTAGTCAAAATGTTCCAACTCGACCCAAAATGACCTAAAGTGACCCCGAAATAACCTATAGTGACCCCAATTGGTAACTCCTAAACCGCTCACTGGATTATTTCAAAACTTGAGCAAATGCTAGAAAATAACTCGAGAAGTTCAAAAAAATTTGTCAAAGTATTCCAACTTGACCGAAAATGTCCTTAAGTGATCCCAATTGGTAACTTTTAAACCGCTCACTAGAATATTTGAAGACTTAGGTAAATGATAGAAAACAACTCGAGAAGTTTGAAAAATTAGTCAAAATATTCCAACTTGACCAAAATGTCCTAAAGTGACCCCAAATAACACCTTTGAAACCGTTCACTAGACTTTTTCAAGACTAAGGCAAATGATATTACCAACTCGAGGACGTTAAAAAAATGGGTCAAAATATTCAAACTTCCCAAAAATTTTCTGATACCTTACTGGATAAGAAACTCGTTTTTTTCCCGGAATTAACCCTACTCATATAGTATAATAATTATTTATTCATTTGTGCAACGTTTCGCTTTCACATCATCAGGCTAGAGATTCAGCAATACAAAAGTCTCGATATCTGCAACAAATATCTGCACAGAATCTAGAAAAAAACAAATTTCTTCAGAAATAATGTGGTGTCAAAATTAAATTTTCTACAGTAGTAATGATGGGTTCGTCATTTTGCGTTGGTTAGCCTTAAGGGGGTGGCATTAGTGCAGAAGATTGGTACATTGTTTCAGAGCAATATATGAAAGAAAAAAATGTGGAAATTTATTTTATATGCTTATACCATTGCAATATACCATTGCGGTTTCTTTTATTTACATAATATGAAATTGTATTGCTATATCAACGAACGAAAAAAAGTATAATAACGTCAAGAATTTCACTTCCAAAATACAACATTTAAAGATTATGTTGGTTATAATTTGTAATTGGATGTCATTTATCTCATCAGGGATGTCATTGATATATAATTTCTGGTATATATAAAATAAAGTACGCTCATTTTTACATTTGTTTTTGGTTTTTTGAACGTTCTCGCAAATTTCAACAATAGCAAAGTTTAAGATTCCAAGAAATCATTCATCAGCAAAAGCACATATCATGAACTTCAGCGCATTTTCAAGATTTTAATGCATTAAAATGTTTTTAATCCGTTTTTAGACGATAGGATCAACTTCAACTTCCATATACACCAAAACAAAGGTCATATCCTCGAATTCACGAATAATTTCAGGAAAAATTAATTATTTTACTGCGTTTCATAACAAAGGTGTGCAGATAGATAATTGAACATCATGTGCATGTGAGGGTTAATTAAATTAATTTAAGAAGAACGTTTTGTCTCCAGACGAAAAAAACAGTAATAAGAATAAATTATATAATGCTATTAATGCGACAAACCGTATTCTACATTAACGGGGTAGTACAGTAGATAACCTTAAAAATGTGGTATTATGGCCGGTTAGTTACCAGTTATTCGAAAACAAGTGATCAGAATTTTGTTTAACTAAACTCATTCGAAAAAATCAATACAGTTAAATAATAGTTAAATAATGCTGAAAATCATATTTCAAGGTTATCTACTGAATTTTAATTTTTTAGAAAAAACAACGAACTTTTTTGCGCATTGATAAACCGCGTAATTTAACGCAAAAATGAAGTTGATTGGATATTTGATTAATAAGAAAATGGTACCGTTGTTGACTTGGTCGCCCTCTAGTGGGAGAATCGAGCATAGAAAAGCAATGAAACTATCACCAATCGTTTTTTTTGAAGTGGTTTAGTACTATGTCCGATTTTCAGCATTACTTTTTCTGCGAACACTACCCCCAAATATTTCTTAATAAAAACACATTAAAAATCATTGAATCATTAAAAGAATCACATACTAGTAGTTTATTCTGATTTCTGTTAATTTGTCAGGAGACAAAATATCCTTCTTAAATTAAATCACCCCCAACTGATTATTAATCATATTAAATAAATTTGAAATTGCTATAATCTACCACAATTTAGAAAGTTTCACAGCTCCTTAACTTTGAAGGTTAGCTAATTTAGGCACTTTAAATACTGACGTCTGTCAATCGCTAACGTAACCATCAAATGGTATTTCCGGAGGATATCC
>SCLH01001262.1:14472-34610 GCA_004367855.1 Oikopleura vanhoeffeni | reverse complement strand
CGCCCAAAAAAGCTGCAAATAAAAAACGGTTAAAATAGACAATTAAAAAAATATGAGAAATACCAAAAATGACAGAGATGAATAAAACTTTGGGATTAACCCTCAGAGTGACAAAACACAGATTTATATTTTGACAGTTTTGTTCAATACTTGGAAAAAATATCATACATTGACTGATATTTTGTTTATCAATTTCCCTGAAGTAAAGCCTAAAATATATCCTCATATGTGAGCGTCTGAAAGAAGTTCGGTTACTTTTTTGACATTTTTGAAAAAATAATATTATTGCAAATCAAACAATAAACTTCAATGACGTTACGTCATAGCCTATTAAGCGATCTTATGCGTCGTCAGTGATGAGTCATCATTGACTTATCAAAGAGTTGCGAGATTTTGGAGAACTTTGGGTTGAATAAGGCTATGAGTCTAATTTATACATGTTTGCTTAACTCGTAGACTCGATTTCCGGCAAGTAGTGACCATTC
This sequence comes from Oikopleura vanhoeffeni, assembly GCA_004367855.1. Lineage (NCBI taxonomy): Eukaryota > Metazoa > Chordata > Appendicularia > Copelata > Oikopleuridae > Oikopleura > Oikopleura vanhoeffeni. The sequence goes on along the minus strand of SCLH01001262.1, from coordinate 34,125 downwards.
ACCATTTAATCGCATTTTACGACGCTTAAACATTTTAATGTTCATTAATAAAAAAATCAGTTATAAAGTTATGGATTATTTTTAAGACAAAATGACGTTTGTGCGTTTTTTTTTGAAAATTTTTACTGTATTACAGTACTTATTTTCTGCAAAAATTTTTGGAATCATCAAATAAAACCTTTGATCGTGATCAGAAAAAAATCCTAAGACTTTTTTCGTACAACACTATAGCCCAAAAATAATCACGGTACCGAATATTCAAGAAATAAGGTTGGCCAAAATAGTACTGTTTTTTTTCAAAAATTGCTTGAAACACTTTTTGAAAAAAATAAAGAGGTAGTTNACGCCGAAAATTTTTGAGGACTTATAAACACATAATCTTAGAATTTTGAACATAACGGCATTTTCCAAAAATGTCATGTGATTTTATTTTTCAAGAAATAAGGATTAATTTATGACATATAATATGTCACATATTTCAAACCTTATTTTTGAATTATTTCGTCAGTTAATTTATTCGGACTTTGGTGTAATGAGAAAAAAGTCTTTAAAACGTTTGAAGTTCATCTTTAAATTTTTTTTATGTAATTTGAGTACTTTTCAAAATACCGTATATTGTGTACCGTATATCAAATTACTGTAAATTTCAAAGTTTATCGTAAANATGAAAATATTAGCAACTATGGGTCAATTATGTACTGACAGGTCGCCAGAGAGCAACAATCCCCCTGTGAAATCTCGAAAATTTGACCATTTTTTGCCCTCTAGCGACCGTTCAGTACATAATTGACTCATAATTGCTAATATTTTCATCAGAAAGTCGACCTCTCCGATTCTTTTGAGGGTACTTACAAGCCTCTACGATAAACCTGAAATTGGCCTTAAACTTTGACCGGAAATGAATTATTTCACACAAATTTAAGAGTCATTTTACTAGAGAATTTTGTTAAAACATATAATTATCTTCAAATAGAGTTATACAAAATCATTTGACTATGCAGACTGCATAATGCAGTAGTTTAAAATATAAATAAACGGTTCAATTCATATTATTATTGCACTTTTGTGTGTCACTGGCGGTCATTTTCGCGAATTTATTTTGTCTTATCCTCATTAAATGCCTTTTTATTCATCGAAAAACAAATTTTTTGATTTTAATTGTACAGCAAATTGGCTGAATTGTATTTTAAAATAATAAAAAATGTATATTAATAATGAAACTTTGCTTATATGGCTAGATTTATAAGAATGGTCACTACTTGCCGGAAATCGAGTCTGGGTCAGATCAACTTCTAAAGTCTACGAGTTAAACATGTATGCTTACATTCAAGTTGTTTAGCTAAATTTTATTTGTTAGACACTTTTGTCCAAAATGCTTCCGAGGGTTAAGTTTTCTACCATCAGTCTCGAATATAAGATTAGGACGTAAGTTTATGGAAAGGACTGTAAGACGAAAATCAATCATTAAAACGATTACTTGAAAATAATGGTAAACTTGACCTAAACAAGATTAAATTTAAAAATAGTAAGAACATTTAACCAAAAATGTTTGAAAATTTATCTATTTTTGAAATTTTTTAATCAGAGTGCTTGTTTGATAATAAATATTTAATTTATAGTCGTTTACAACATAAATAATCCATTTTATATTTGAAATATTCCATGTTTTCAAAATATTATATCCTTTGATTTCCCTACTTCTTAAATTATTTAACTCGTAGACTTTAGACACCAGACTCGATGTTAACCAACGCGTGTCTCACTTTTAAATCGGCCATTATGCAAAGTTTCACTATCAACATTCATTTTCAATAGCTTAAATAATATTCAGCCAATTTGCTATACAAATGAGAAAACAAAATAAATTTTAAACGAATTTAAAGGCATTTAATGATGATAGAAAACAAAAAGTTGCGAAAATTACCTCCTGTTAAGCAAAAGTGCAATAATAAGATGAAATTAAACCTAATTTATATTTGCAATTACCTCATATAAAACTTCAAATGATTTTCTATCCTCTGTCTAAAAATAATTATATGTTTTCTACAAAATTCTCTAGTATAATGACTCTTAATTATTTTGGAATCTAATTTCTCGTATAGAGAGAGAGAGTGGATAGATGCGCCTACGCATGGAGGCGCGCCTAAGCTATTTTCACTGATTCTTATGTTATCAGTGTTCCGGAAGTTTGGACTTCTAGGACTGCCTTATTTAAACCGGAGGCAAATTTAAAATGCAATAAAAGTCTTAGAAATTCGTGAAGATTCTTTTAAGGGTCTTCCACGTGATTGAGTACTTTTGAAAAAAAGTATTGTACAGTAATTTAAAAAAGTACTCAAATTACATCAAAAAATTCCAGGGTCAACTTCAAACCTTTTTTAAGAACTTTTTCTCATTACACCAATGTCCGAATAAAATCAGGTGACGAAATAATTCAAAAATAAGGTTTGAAATATGTCATAGATAAATCCTTATTTCTCGGAAAATAAGATCACGTGACGTGTTGGAAAATATTATTATGTTCAAAACTCTTGAATTAGGTGTAATTGGCCCAAAAATTTTTTCGGCGTAATTTGATCACTATTTGTGTTACTTGAGCTGAAACCTTATTTCTTAATTTGAAGGTCACGTGATCGTTTTTGGACTTAGTGTAATTGGAAAAAAGTCTTAAAAACTCCTAAAGAACATTTCACTTTTTCAAAATGTGATTTAAGCAATTTTTCAAAAAAACAGTACTATTTTTGCCGACCTTATTTCTTGAATATACGGTCACGTGATCATTTCGGGCTATGATGTAATGAAAAAAATGTCTTAGAATTTTTTTTTGATCACGATGAAAGGTTTAATTATGTGTATTTAAAAAATTTTGCAAAAAATAAGTACTGTAATACAGTAAAAATTTTCAAAAAAAAACGCACAAACGTCATTTTGTTTCAAAGTTATCGATAACTTTATAACTGATCTTGTCATCAATGATTAATCGTCGTAAAATGCGATTAAATGGTGTGCGGCAACGCGTTGGCTCTAACGCGTTGGCTAAAATCGAGTCTACGAGTTAAGATTTGATCTCCTAAAAGTTCGGTGAAAAATTAAATACAAAATATTGAAATGTACTATATCATGTAGTCTATCACATAGTATATCACATAGTCTATATGAGTACGTTTTTGGAATTTGACTGGATGAAAATTTATCCACCAGGTGTAACATTAGCGGCAGATTCGAAAACTGGATATCAGCAATGCGTAGATGTAAAAACCGCATAGAAACCGATAAATTTCCGATTTTGCACCGTTCACTGCAGAAAAATATCTATTCAATCTGTTTTGAGCTATTATATCACTTATAGTCATTTATAGTCATTATAGTCATATGGTAAACGAGGATCTCTACTAGGGATATCTACTAGAGGATCTCTACCTAAGGTCTCCCGTTACACGTTTGGGTTTGAACAATGACTCATTGGCAACGAGGGGCCCTCGTCGAGGACATCAAAAATAACTGCAAACACAATGCCGGGTCATATCAAATATTGGGATCTTTAGGCCTCTATTTTCGTGTTCGCGTTTCAACTTATTTTCGAAGCTCTTATTGGTCAACGTCGCGACGGTAAATTCGGTGCTAATATTTCATAGTAATTTTTCATAGTCAATTTTCATGGTGAATCAGCCAAAGTTAATATTCTCGAATTTAATAATAATCATAAAAAATTAATTATTTTCGAGAACAGTGTGACAAAATTCTGGAAAAAAATTATGTTTTATGATTACAGTCTGTGTTCCAAAACATCGATGCGCAGGTTAGTAATATCACATGTGCAAATGGGGCTCAATATTCTTTTCGGTTTAGTATATTTGGTAAAATCATATATTAATTATGAACATAATAAATCGAAAGTAGTAGAAAAAATGTGGTATTATTGGAATTTAATTTTGAAAGTAAAAATCAATTACCGTACAGTTGAGGAGAAATGGTAAATGGTTATATTTTTAGAATTGTAAGTCATTTTAAGAGGGTTCTGGGTGCTGACAAAGCAATTTGCTAGGGATTTTAGACTACTTTTTGAAGCCCGATAACTTTTGTTTGAAATGTTGAAACGTAAAAATACAAAAACATTGTTCTGTGAACACTGTTAGTGATTTTTTAATGTGTCAATTAGAATCAAAAGTCGTAACAAACTCGTAAATCATTTTACGAAAACGATTTTCTTGATCCTCAATTTTTCTCCAGCAGTAAAAAACTCGCGGAGTATATCCAAGTTAATTCTTACTTTTGAAATAAAACAGAATAAACTTTGGCAACCATTTGTTCGTCATATAATCTATAGTTTACGTTCGAGTCATTCGTAAAACTGCTTCAAGCAAAAAAAGAGAAAAGTTTCCACCAATGAGCGCCCGCTTTGAAAAAAAAATTCGTCATGTTTTGTCGAATTAGATTTTTTGTACAATAAAGTAAATTATAACATTGGATAAATTCCGACTAGTTTCGTTTCTATTTAAAACATTTTCAAAGAGGTTTTTATAGGGTTTGAACAAATTTAAAAGAATTTGGCAAAAAGTTAGCAAAATTTAGATGCAGTTTTACACGAGCTGGATTTAATATCCAATTTGTACAAGCATTTATTCTTTATGAGTTGTAATCTAGTAAAATGATAAAATCCGTGGTCTTTATCTGTGATCAAGTGTAACAGCACTTTCCTATGAGCGTTGTTGAAACGTTAAACTAACTATAAGAATATTTTGACAATATATGCCCGTTCTTCTTTTTGTTACGTTTACTATCGTCAATACTGTTTATTATTCAACAATAATGAAACTGGACTGCTTCTATTAAAATAATGTCATCGCATTTTCTTAAAATTTTATATTTATTTAAAATTGTGAAAGGAAATCATATTTGAAACCGAATGAAAAAGTTTTTTGTTCCAAACTCTAGCCAAACTTCATTTTTAAACAATGCATGTACAATGCATGTATAACAATTTTGAGAGTTCGGTTAAATTTATTTCATATTTTTATAGATGCCTGCTTCAGCAGCCTGAAAGTGAAGGGCCTCAGGTCACAAAAACACGCTAACTTTATATCTGAGGTTGGGATCCCTAGAGCGATTCCCCCCTAGAGCGATCCCTAGAGCGATTCCCTGGCGATTCACGTTCGCGTTTGACCAATGAAAGCACCGGAAATAACGACGTTGACCAATAAAAGCTTCAAAAATCGAATCGCCAGGCTTAAATATCTCAATCTTTGATAGCTTTCTCATTCAGTAATGATTTAAGGCGCGCTTATGTGAATTATTTATCCAAGAACTAATGTCTATTTTCAATGAACCTTAGATAACCGAAATAAACGCTATTGAGTTTAATTTTCAATATTGCCGTAACTAACTACTGTAGATCCTGCCACTTATTTCCAGGCACTTTTTGTCCCTTTTTAATGGCCATAAATTACTATGAATTACCTCTGGACCATATATAGTTTCCTTTTTCCCGACCACTGTAACAAACCCTATTTAAAATGCTATTTATAATTTTGTATGCCGCATTTTTTCGCTTCCTTTGACTAATTTTTGAAGAACTGATGAAATTATGAGTCATAATTTATGACTCGCCATTTTAAACTCATTTTGGAGGTTTATGATGAATAAGACATTCGAAATATACACCACGGTTATTAGACAAAAATATTTCGTTTATTTTTCTTTTAGAATATAAAACTTCAAACCCCACTTTTTGCCCAAATCTTTCTTTTAAATTTAAAGCTAGATGAACCATGAAATCAAAATTTTAAATCTGAAGAATAATTTTAATTTTCAAGGTTTTTGAGGCCAACTATTTTTAACGAGAACATGTCATTTTATATAATATAAGCGAATAATTGTCAGCTAAACTGCTTTAAGGTTTTATATTTCAAGAAAAGCTTGAATTTTAAAATATAATTTAGACAAACTTTAATTCTTTCACACGTTAGAAAAATTGCTTTTGCATAAATATGCTATGCTTAAATAACGAATTAAAATTGGACCGTTGAAATCTCACACTACAAAATTTAATTATTTGTAATTTAACTCGTTTTCAAAAAATAAGTTATAAATTATTTATTTCAGATAGAAACATTTATTTGTCTATTAGTCAAATAAATATTAAAAATAAAATAATTTGAAATATTATAAGTTTTTGATAGTTTAGTATTTTTGATCGTTTAGTATTTATTTTTTCATGCTGTTTCGATGCCTAAAAAATTCTTTGGATAATTTTTGATTATCTGCAGAAATCTAAAATTTACCTGTCACTAAAGTTTTGTATTTGATATTTCGAATTTCTTTCTCTGTCTGCCCAACCCATACAGTGAAACATAAATCTTGTTCCATATTTTCTAGTTTTCTTTTTGCAAGCAAAAAATTTTAGAGTTTTTTTTCTATTTTTCTACGAAACGGTCGAGTATAAGGATCTCTATGCTAATAAGTTCTCTTGATATAAGATGTTTTGATATAATTTCCTTCAAATTTTTTTTCACTATTTTTCTATTCTGAACGAGTCATTGATAGTGGGGACGCTAGACGCGTATTCTGAATAATTATTTCAACACGCAAAAGAGGGAGACGCAGAGAAGGCGGAGGAGCAAAAATATTTAGGAAAACATTGCAGATTTACCTTATACAGTAACCTTGTATTTGTTACAGTTCTCGTCATTTCAAAACGTTAAAAATATAATAAACTTTGGTATACATTAATTATCAGTTGAAACTTGTTAATAAGCTAATCATAATAAGCACTGAAGTGTATCAAAACAGCAAATGGATATTTCGATGATTTCACAAGCAATTTCTGATGTTTTATATTTACAATCCACTCAGAGGACACCGCTAAAACCGTGAAAGAATTGTGCTCTCTGATTGGCTCTGATTTGGCGTTCCCTTCAACATGATAGGAATAGATGACGAATCTTTTGCATGAAACGTCGGTGTCCTCTGAGTGGATTGTACAAAAACTGAATTTCGAGCGAGTTCAGAACAGAAATCAAATTTAAATTCGTTATGAAAATAGAATCAATTAAATGCGCTATCAGACTAACACCTCTTCACTCGAATTTAATCGGTATTTTCGGATCTAAATTCGAGTGAACAGAAAGAAAAAGTGAATCTATTTTAATCATACCGAATCTAATCTATACATGTTCAATTCTTTCGAATTTTTTCAGATTACTGACAGATTTGATTCAAAAATACTTGAAAGCTGTGCATAAATTGTTTATTTGAATATCGAAGATGATGCTCGTCACGACTTAAAAAATCGAGCCCCGGTAGAATTTTATCTACAGTCATCCACAGTTAAATTAACACATGTATATAGCTCAAGTGTAGTTCAACTTAAAATCAAAGTCAGTTGGTCGCCCGATATCCTTTTTTCAACCAAAGTGAACCTTAAAAATGATGGTGATCTATATCCCTTCATTACACTTTGGTTAGAAAGCGCTGTTGGTAGATTTTTCTAGTATATTTAAGTCTAAAAAAATTCCTAACAGCGCTTTCTAACCAAAGTGTAATAAAGCGATATAGCGCGTGTTCGAATCCCACTAGTGTTGTCTTAGTGCTTGTCTTTGGTATAATAATAGGCAAGGGATTCGAACACGCGCTATAGAGATCACCCTCATTTTCACGATTTATTTTGGTTGGAAAAAGGATAAACATGAGTTATAATGTAGGCTGTAATTGCGGGATCGCCTCAAAACGACGGACAAAATACTTTGTGGCGCCCTTACTAGGTCCAAAAGTTTAAGTTCTTTAAGCTCGATCGTTAACTTATTCCAGAATGAAGTTAAATTGTGCGAATTAATTTTTAAGGAATTTTAAAATGTTCTATTTTTAGTTTGTATTTCAAATAATTCAGCCTTCGAAATAAGTCAGAAATTTATGAGATGACTTTCAGCACTACAAAATTTAAGAGACTAATCGAACTTAGGCCTACTGAGTTATCGGAGATTTTTTTGAGATAAACTTTTGTATTTAAACTCGCTGATGCCTAAATAGACGAGATAAAAATATAGGAAAATTTTGCACCGTCGAGGAAAATGCGTTATTAATCTTTCGAAGCAAACCTCCCAAAAAAAAACTTTGTGACAGGCATCATCTTTGAAATGGCGATCTTACACCATGGTATTCTTGAATTTTTTAAATAAAACGTGATAAATAAGAATAAATATAAAAAGTTTTCGAAACACTTCCGAGATTTTTTTCACACGGTTAGTATTTCCGGTTACCAAATTCCCTAAGTGGCATGCCGTCACGAGTAAGATTTTTGTTTATGTACAATGTATAACTTTTTTGTTGATCATGAACTAAACTAACATTTCAAAAGTAGGTTATCAATCTTAAATTTTCCTGTTTACTAGACTGATTACAGTTTGAATATAAAACGAATCATCTTGATTCGAGCGAGTGACCCCAATAAATGACCTTTGAATGACCCACGCGACCTTGGGGCCAATAGAAAAGTGAATTTGGTTCTACAACCAAGTCAGCGGTTAACCAGTCACAATACTGACGAGAAACAGGTCGAAGTAAACAATTCAATAGATTTCGATTGTTGAAAATCATGTAAAATTTGATCAAACGTTTTTTTCGACAACTCGAGAATAAATTATCACCACCGTCAAATTATTAAACGTTCTATCCAAACATTTGGGCACGATTAATCAAATATTTCTTTAAAAATTTACTGCATATAAATCGTTGTAATTTCTAAGGAAATTAGAAGACATTTCTAAAATTTTGGGCAAAAGTAAGAGGGCGTTTTCACGCTTTGATTTTTTCATTATATCAATGGCAAATTGTCAATTTTCCACTGATTTGAAAAAAATAAGTGCATGTTCCATGCCTAGTTTCCAGCTTCCTACTTTCATAAAACAGAGAAATTTTGTTATTGTTGTTTTTAAAATTTTGATGTGTAAGTTACACAGTGTAACAGAGGCTACTAGTAGTAGTTGTTCAAAAATGTGGGTCGTTCTACAATGCAGTTAAAGTCAAATGGCTTTGAAATAAGGAGGTTTGTTTCTCTGATAATACGTAGGTATTCTCACCAACCAATGAACGTGGAATAAAATTCACAGTAAAGTTAACTATTAGTTTAAGTTTGTCGGCCCGATATTTCGACTTGTGACAGGATTTCCAAGAAAAGCTTATTTCCGACAAATTATTTATTACAAATATTTTTCTAGACAACGTGAATGCAGTTTGTGTTAGTTCCGCCAACTACAAAGTTAATTTGTTGCAGCTTGAAAAATTAAGCTGATAAAAATTTAAAATATCATCTTTATTCTTTATCAGACTATATCATCAATAATTCGTAATTGAATACAATTTCCGACAAATTTGGAGTATAAATTCTATACGGAAAAGTGAGTTTTATAACGATATTTTATTATAATTATTTCCGAATTGGGTCAGACCCGCAAACACTTCTAGATTGTCATATTTTTTCCCAACCTAAGTCAATCTTAAAAAATGCTTACTTTCTCTATAGCGCGTGTTCGAATCCCACTAATGTTGTCTTAGTGATTGTCTCAGTGATTATACACCGATCAACTTTGGCGGTCTCAATATCAAGCACCCTTGCCTATAATCATACTCAAGACAATCACTAAGACAACATTAGTGGGATTCGAACACGGGCTATAGAGATAGTAAACATTTTTAAGATGGACTTAGGTTGTGAAAAGGATATGTATTAAGAACCCTTAACCGACAGAAAATATATTCTGAAATATACTCACATAATAAAACCACTTACAAATATAAGGTTTCTGATACATTATGTGTGCTACAAGTTTGTATGTTTTATAAATTATGATGGACGAACCTTTAGCATGAAAATTTTTTCAAGTTGATTGCTATATTTAGGGTTGCACACGAGAGAAGAAAAATTTTGGTCAAAATTTTGGTTTAAGTAATTTTGAACAAGTGCGAACCCCCAACTATATCCGATGATTGCGTCTACATCTTCTTTAGACAATTTTAAAAATTTTCGACGTTGAAAATTTCAACTTTAAATTGTCTTGCCACAATTTTCGAAGTAATTTTTTCACTCATTTTTTTTCAATTTATAATGAATTATAAAATTATAATAATATTTAATTTGATATATTTTGTATCTAGAACGAGTATTTTATGCGACTGCGAAATTTCACTTTTTTTTCCGGAGAAAAAAAGTCACAAATAAGCCTTTGTTTATTCGTCACTTCTTTTTCTTCAGCAAAATGCTGTCTTTCGGATTTTCGAGATCCACTTACGTTGGAAAAAGGATATATCGCGAACAAAAAAANAAACAATAAAGCCAAATACCAAGTTTTTTCAAAAACTATGACCCCATGATCGATATGATATCTGCAGGAACTGAATGATGCTGCCGATGTCCTATAATTAGCATACATTGTGAAATCAAAAAAAAATTCAAAGTTCCTGCCGAAAAATTACAATAAACTCACAAAGCAGAAGTCGTGTTTGACTTGAAATCATACGGGTCAAGACCCTGAACTCAAGAGTAAAAAGTGAAAAAAGGTAAAATGTAAAGAGCGTAAATATATACATCTAATTAGATTTAACAAATTAAAGGTATTTTAAAAATATGGTACACCAATCTGATAAATAATTTCATTCAAGTGCACGTGTCATCTAAATTTATGTTGCAATTTGTAACTAGTTGCGCATATCCTAATTTTGTATTTTTTATTTTTTTCACATTTTCACTTTTTCTATTTCACCATTTGCGCAATCAGAACATGTTTTTCAATACACCAACACCCTCCTTCTACACTCAAACGTCCTTATTTGTACCCATCCTCATTTTGAGATATTATAACAGTAATTTTTGCAGCTTAAGTTTCGTACAAAAATAAGAACGTTCGGTTCATTAAAGGGGATATCACAAGAATATAATTTTTTTTCAGAAAAAACATTCCAACTTCAATTTGAAAGGACGAATTTCTAGTGCCGCATAAATTATTATGGGGACATAAATTATGAGCAAAAAATTGAAGTACTCGATAAGAACGATTTGAAATAAGAAATTTCAAAACTCAAAAATGGGTATCGCATGTTTTAACCTATCTTGTAGACGAACATTTTTTCTTCGGGTCATTTTAAGACCTAGGATTTTTTTTTATTGAAAACATTTTCAAAAAAATCTAATTAAGTCATTTTTCGTGAATTTAACAAGGTAATGATTGATCCAGTTCTAAGCGAAGCCGTATGAAGCTGCTAGAATAGGCTAGATTTTTGAGCCCAGGAAATTAAGCGTTTTTCGCTTCCCGTTTTTTGAGATTGAGCGGTCGGCGACAATATTTGACCTCACTGCCGGTCAAAGTAAGGTTACAACTCAAGTTCATCGTATAGACTTGTCAGTACCCCCCAAAAGAAATCGGGAAGGGTTGACTCTTCTAAAAAACGTATTATAGAAACTATGGGTCAATAATTACTGAGAGGTCGCTAGAGAGCCCAAAAATGGTAATTCACAAGGTCAATCCTCAAGTTCATCGTATAGACTGTAGTAACCGAATACCAGGTCTTCTCAAATAAGAATCGAAGGGTCAACTTTCTGCATGAAACGTATAGCAACTATGGTTCTAATAATGTAATCTGAACAGTCGCTAGAGACAACACTTTTTTGCTTTTAGTTTTTGTGCTCTCTACGACACCTTTCAGTACATTATTGACCATAGTTGCTAATACGTTCATTAGAAAGTCGACCTCCGATCTTCTTTGGGGTACTACAAGTCTAGCACGATGAACTTGAGGTTGACCTGGGTGTGACCAGTTCTTTGCTCTCTTAGCGACTCTCAGTTACAATTATGACCATAGTTTCTACATACGGTTCATTAGAAAGTCGAGCCCATCGTCATCTTTGGGGGTACTTTACAAGTTTATATCATCGATAATTGAGATTGACGCTTGACTTGGACCGGCGCTCATTAGAGTCAAATATTGTCGCCGACCCTCAATTAAAAAAACGGGTGGCCGAAAACGCGTTAATTTTTCACTGGTCCAAAAGAAATATCAGTCCTTCTAGCATCTTCGACATACGCTTCGCTAGAAACTTGGATACTCGGAGGCGAGTGTTACCCATTGTAAAATCCAACGAAAAAAACTGTGGACCACTTTAAAGGATGTGGGCGTCGAAATGTGAGTGGGCTCGATTTATTTTATCACAATTGTTCATATCGGAAAGTTTCTCTGAAGAAACCCATTGGCTTCCAGAAATAAATAATTTTTTTCCAATAACGTGTACATAGCTCTAAAGGAAGGCAGATACTATTACCAGAATTTCACGCACACTACTGAGTAACCCAACTCTAATCGCTCAGAAAAGTTGGTCTTTTATGTAGCGTTGAACCCTCTAATAACAGCACACTATATATAAGCATCGGACTCCTCATTCATCATAAAAGCAATCCACATTTATATTGAAATATTTGCATATTTAGAATGTAGATATATGATAACTATCTCATACACCAAACCGTCGCTGCCTTTAATTCAAAATTTATTGTCCTCAGTGGATCAACAGCATGATTGGGAGCCTCTGCGCAAGACGCCTACTCCTCCTTAAATATATAATTGGAAAATTTTTCAATTTGTACACAAAATTCCACCCCGCATAAGGCTGAATTAAGGTTTAAACGGTTCTCCTTTTCCAATTTTCCTCTTAAAGTCTCAGAAACGAACTTGTGAATTTCTAGTTTTGTTGAAATTCTGAACTTTTTTTGAAATTCAAAAAAAAAAAAATAATAACTTGAAATTTAACGTATTTTTGGCTAGTAAATATCGATTAAGATGTCTCAATTCACAATTAATGAAAGGTGAACAAATAAATTCTACGATCGAAAATGGTACCCTTTCATTCAAATTTCTCAAAAAATCTCAAAAATCCTCAAACTTACTTTTTTAAAAAAATCAAATCAGAAAAAATCCTAAGGCTTAAAAACTCGTGAAATCTCTACAAAGATGAGGCTATCAAAAAAGTTTTCTGAGAAATCTCAATTAAATCGTCGACCCACATCCCTTAATCAGACTTTTTTTTTAAAATTTTTCAATAAAAAAAAAAACTATCCTGGTCTTTAAATGACCAAATAAAAAAGTTCCCTACAAAGATAGAGTAAAACATGATACCCATTTTTGAAGTTCAAATATTTCTATTCAAAGATTGTCTAACAAGATCAGTGAGTCTGATCAAGATAAGCGTAACTAACGTAGTTTTTGGGCCGCGCCTGAAATTTAAGCTTTTAGAAAATTTTTTATGGTGCCATCGGAGCTGTGGTGGCGCTGTTTCGAGGGCGGGTCAAAAAATCGAAAATTGTAGACTTAAATAAATAAACTAAATTGTTAGCGGACACTTTAAGCACCTTTTCATACTCAACCAAGGAAATGCGGTGAACAACTCTGGTAGTATTTAAAATATAATATTTATAAGTGGCTCCATCTATAATTTGGTGGTAGAGTACCAAAAGCCTATGGTTGCTGAGATAACTGACAAATGATTGCCACGTCGGATTCGACTTGAAAAATCTTAACCGGCGTTTCAAGATTCACACTGTTTTCTGGGTCGTGAAAAATAATGACACAAAAATTTTGCCACGGTCCGAAACCACTGTGGTGCGGTGTTTTGATGAAAAGATCTTGTTCTTGGCATAAAACCGTCAAATTAAGCTTCTTATCACAGTTTAAAAACATCCCATGAGACCGGCAACAAATTCTATTAACGAAAAATATTTAAAAAATTATAAGGCAAACATTGTAATGTGTGAAATCAATCAAAACAGTGAAAACAGCACAAACATGGTGGTGCGGAAGATGCCTGAAATTGAAAAATATGTCAGATCATGCTGAAAATTGGTTTTCCACTGGTTTTGACACGCTGAGAAACGATGTAAGTGAAAAATTTGGTATTTTCACGCTGTTTTTGGCGTCAAAATCGAAATTTAGACCCAAAGAAATAAAACAAGTTCGATGCCAATGAGCACCTTTAAATACCAACCCAGGATCCGGGTACAATTTTGGTGAAATTTAAAATATAAAATTTAATTTATTAAGGGCTCACTATATTGGCGTGGAGTACCAATAAGTCTTTGTGTTAAAAACTGTAAAAATGATTGCCAGTGTCGGATTCGACTGAAAATTACGGTTTTTAACGCGTTTTATGGGAAGCTGAGAATTATGGGTTTAAAAGTTTTGGCGATCTGATCACTTGGGGCGTTTTTTTAAGATGAGTCGAAATATAGAGAAAACTAATGAATCATTAGTAATTATGTTGGTCAGTCGGTCGAGATATAATTTCAAGAAAGAGATCATAGCGTTCGTATTAGATTATTTTTTATAATGAACACTGACCTTTATTGAAAAAAGTTCCAAATCAAAACGAAAAAAATTTTATCCATCTAAGAATTAGTCAGAAAAAAATGCCAGAAAAACATTTTTCCTGTCGCAGAGAAACTAATTTTGTCTTGATAACCGGTACCTTTTTTCAAGCGGAATTAACGAGAACGGAAACAGAAAGTCAACTTTGACCAGAAATCAAGAAATTTCCCTGTCAAGAAAGGTTTGGCGTCGTTTAATTTTATTCGTAATATATATTAAAGCATAAACTTTTTCTGACTTCTGCCCTCATATTTCGAACATCCGCATCAAAAATGCAAATATTGTTTAAAATTTCTGTCTTTAAATTTTTCGAAAGAAAATCGCCAAAATTCTAGTATAGACCGCCTTTTTTTGATTAATTATGCCTATTTTTTCCAACAAAAAACACCCTTTTTTGATGAAAAATACTATTTCTAAATTTAAAATTTACCCCGCCACTAAACGCGCCTATAAAATATTCATAAAACCAAATACAGTCCATTCGCACTAACTGGAACACCCTAAACTTTAATTTGGCGTCAAATCTGGAACACTTTTGAAGCAGGGAAGGCAAAAATCCGAGCTGACATTTTCAAAGATCGGATCGCCCTTTGAGCCTTTTGAGTCCGGTCAACACGAGAATTCGACACCACTTTTCTTCCAGCAAATAATTAACTGCAAAAAAGTTCCAGATTGAGCGCAACCAGCCAAAAATTTGTGGTGTTTCAGTTAGGGCGCATGCACTGTATATGAAAGTAATGAAAGTATATGAAAATCAACTCCAGAGTGGTCAATTTTTGCCACATTTGGCCTAAATAGCCGATTGGTGACCACGCTAAGTATATGTTAAAAAACTGAACCTTGTTTAAAAAAAATAACATCTTTGAAATGATAAAAATGAATTGAAACGTTAGATACTATGTTAAAAACAATATATTTAAAATATCTACCAAGGTAGAAATTCTAGCCCCCCCTGATGACCTTGTCAAAGTCTGCTGGAAAAAATAATAAAAATTATATCATCTACCCACAACCCCCTTGATATAAACTAATACAAATTCAATGAGGAGTGACCTAATGTAATAGAATTTGTACCTTACCTGCCCGGAATGTTTCCAATATCTAATTCCATAAGATGTGAGTTGAGTAGCATCCTGCTTTATTTCAAGGGAAGCACCTTCTTGCATGTATCTATACCGGCGAAGATCGATGAGTTTTCCAAATCATTTTTGACCTCATAGAATTATCAACCATCCAATGACAATGCCTGTATTCAAAGATTTCAAATTTTGAAAAAACGATGATCAAAGAGAGCGGTCCACTTTGTAAAAATAAAATGATTTAAAATAAATAGATTAAAGGGGGTAGCGGTCGCAAAAAATGTAATTTGTAAACTCCACCTTTACCAGAATACTAAACTACTCGAAACTTTTGGAGAATAGCCATTTGGGTAATCTATTCCTTAATCTACAATAATAATTATCAGAATAATTTTTGGTCGACCCTGGTGCCACCATGTGGCCGAGTTCTAGAATCCTAAAGCAAACTTTAAAATTCCTATCTTCTCCTAAAGCTGCATACGATTCACTCAAAACTGGTATGAAACACGGAAACACTTATGGTTGTAATATAATGGTGGGATTTTTTAAATGTCCAACTAGTTTTTTCAGAACTGCAAAACCGCCTAAATTCAAAGATTTTTCGCTTATTCAAAATATATCCTCTCTAGGTTACATTCAGAAATGCAGTATAAATTGGGAAAAGATGGAGAAATATGTCTTTGTTATTATGATGTGCAGAATTAAAATATTTGTGGAATTCTAAGAAAATCGTATTTCAGTGAACCCGGAAGTGAAAACTCGAAAATATCTGCATACAGCTTTTTGATATTTTTGAGTTTTTTTCTGGTCGAAAAAGTGGGTTTCAATGTTTTCCAAAAAAAATACCAGAAAAATTCTGAAAAAAATGAAAATTTCGAACTTTTAGTTTTTTTTTTTTTTTTAATAAGTTTATGCTTTCTGAGTGTTCCCTAGCAATTTCGTGCTATTTTTACACCCTAAAGTACCCTAGAAAGATTGCGACCGCTACCCCCTTAAGAGATTTTATTCTCAAAAATTTACATTTCACAGCTTTTTTCGTATTTCTGAGTTTAATGTTTAGGGGGTGGTCGTCGCATTTTAACGGTTTTTCAATGGCCAATTGTCGCAAAAGAACAAATCGTTGAACAAAATTTTAGCTCTCTCTTATATATTTAAACAAAAATTTTGCATCTTCAAAATCTCCTGTTTATTTTGATACTGTCGAAATACTGTTTTTTCGTGATTCTGAAACCAAATCAAAGAATTTTTAAATCTCTAAGAGATTACCTGCCCAAGTTCTGTCCAGTTAATTTAAGTCCTAAATCATTGTTGTACTTTAGAAAACCAGCGAGGAGAAACATTTTGAAAGAATAGTTTCGTCACTTTTGTAAGCACGTTTCTGATTGGACGAGCCATCCGTCTCTTTTGATTTTTTTTTAGGATGCAAGATTATTGTTTAAATATATGATATATCAGAGAGAGGTTATATTGGGTCCAACGATTTGTACTTTTGCGACAATTGGCCATTGGAAACCCTTAAAATGCGACGATCACCCCTTAATATATTATATATTTGAACAAAAATCTTGCATTATAAAACAGTTTCGAATGTGACGTATGGCCCATACCCGGTATGCCACTCTATGGGCCATACGGTATGGCTCGTCTAATCAGAATGGAACTAACAAAACTGACGAAATTATTTATTTCAATATGTATCTCCTCCTTGAATCCCACCTTATCGGCATAAAAAATGCAATGGAAATCTTAAATTTTCTATTCCATACACCTAAAATTGAGTTTTTCTTGATTTTTGTCGATTTGTGGTAAACTTGAAACTTTCTTAAACTTCTTAAATTTATGATTATAAAAATAAATCGAAAGCTTAGATAATTTTATTATGTTTTTGAATAATATCTTACTGAATGTTGACCGGGCAGAACGTGAGCAAATCACCTAGAAGAGTTTCGGGCATAATTCTTGAATTTGGCTTCAGCATTATAAATAAGGATTTCCACCCTATTTTAAGAGTTTCAATCAAAATATATCTTCTGAATTTGAAATTTCCACATTCAAACCGAATTTTTGTTGAAAAATGAGCCTCAAATCGGCCGAAGGCCGATAAAGGGAAATATTATATTTTGAATGTAATTTTGTTGGAAAATGAGCCCAAAATCGGCCGAAAGCCGATAAAGGGAGATATTATATTCTGAATTTAATTTTGTTGAAAAATGAGCCCAAAATCGGCCGAAGGCCGATAAAGGGGGGAAATATATTTTAATTAAATTTTGTTAAAAAATGAGCCCCAAATTAGCCGAAGGCCGATGAATTGGGATGTTATGTTTTTATTTTATATTGTTGAAAACTGAGCCCTCAATAAGTGATATCCCTCTTTATCGGCCTTCGGCCGATTTTGGGCTCATTTTTAAACACAATTACATTCAAATATGATATCACCCTTTATCGGCCTTCGGCAGATTTGGAGATAATTTTTAAACAAATTTTTCATATAATACTTTCTTTTATCGGCCTTCCGCTGATTTGGGGCTCATTTTTCAACAAAATTATATTCCAAATATAATACCTCCCTTTATCGGCCTTCGGCCGATTTGAGGCTTATTTTTCAACAAAATTAAATTAAAATATAATTTCCTCCCTTATCGGCCTTTGGTCAATTTGGAGCTCATTTTTTAACAAAATTAAATTCGAAATATAATATCTCCCTTTATCGGCCTTTGATATTTTTATCATTTTATAAAATTGACTGAAACGCCCGCCAAAAAATTTTTTTTTCGAAATTTTTTTGTCACCAATTTCCAAAAATACTTTGAAAAAATTCATGTTTTGAAATTTCAAAATAATTTTTATACTCCCGCCACTACTCGCCGTGTCTCAATAAAATGTAAGGATCAGTACGGCACAACCTCACGGTAAAAAGAAATTAGCTTCCACGGACCTCCAGGAAGTGGTTTTGAAACAAAACTTTTGGCAATTTTTGGAAAAACGACCAATTAACACAATCTCAAAGTTTTGATAAATTATGGGTCTGCTCTGCTCTTAAAATTTCGATTCAGAAACGTTTGCTCTGCTCTACCCTGATTTTCAGAAGATTTGCTCTGCTCTGGTATTTTGAAAAGTAAGCTCTGCTCTACTCTGATATTTAAAAAAGTCAGCTCTGCTCTGCTCTAAAAAAAGTAGAGCAGAGCAGATCGGTAGAGCAGAGCAGAGCAAACTCTGCTGATCCCTGTTTTGAATGTTTGAAACGATAGGTTATAATCTCGTCGGATCTATGCTCTGGTTTAGTACGATATCATAATTTCGGCCTAATTTTTTTTGCGGACACTACTTCCTTGAAAAATTACTATAAGTTTCATGCAAAATAGCTCTGCTGTATAATTTTGAATAAAATCCCTGACTTCTGTGTCGTTCATGTTTTCCCAGTTTGGCTCCATATGAGAAATTGATTCTCGGTAGGGAAATATTGTCAGGTGCTCGATCATCGAAATAAGATTATGCGTAGCGATACAACTTATTAAAACTTCATTGTGGACTGGTGCAATATCTATCCAGCTTTGATTATACCATTTGTCATGAAAAAATATACTTAAAAGTAATATGTAAGTATTCAAATTGACGGTACGTTTTGAATTTTGGAAAATTTTTGGTTAACAAAACTGTGTGAGAGATTTCGAATGAAAAATTTCATATCAGAAATTTTGTGTTCGAAAACTTTGCGTTGAAAACTTCGAGATAAAATCGATTGTTTTAAAAAGTTTTGTAACAAGAAATAAGTGAATTAATTGTGTTAAAATTGTGGCTTTATTTAATCAATTATTCACTTAAAGAATGTGAACTAAACTGAACTCAAACAAACTGAAGTTTGTGTTAAAATGCTCTCTTAAAAATTTTGTCTCGAAAATTTTGGGTGAAAACATATTGTGTGACAAAATCTATTGTTAAAAGTTTTTTCTTGAATAATGATTATTTTGAAAGTATTGTTAACCACACAATAAAAAACAGTAAGCGACCTGTTAACCCTTGTGAGCATATAAAAAAATGTTCCGCCAAGGCACCAGAGCCACAATTGTGGCTCTACTTTGAACGTTGTTCACAAAAAGCTTAAGGCAGTTGGAATTTCAATTTTTTCTGCATAAGGAAGTTGAAAAGTAATATTTTTGCATCCGACATTTTG
>SCLH01001262.1:932-13801 GCA_004367855.1 Oikopleura vanhoeffeni | reverse complement strand
ATTTTTCAACAAAATTAAATCAAAATATAATTTTTTTAAACATTAAATTCAAAATATAATATCTCGCTTTATTGGCCTTCCGCCGATTTTGGGCTCATTTTTCAACAAAATTAAATTTCCAATATAATATCTCTCTTTATCGGCCTTCGGCCGATTAGGGGCTCATTTTTCAACAAAATTAGATGTTTTTTAGTATATGCTGAAAATCGAGGCTCGATCGCAAGATTATTTTGAGGCAAAATCTCTCAAAATGGGCTACAGAATTGTTATTAGTATTTAACGCCCAAGCCCTTCAATACATAAATCTTGTAATTAATAGATCCATTAACCCCCTAATACCTCATACGGTATTAGTAATACCACTTTTAATTAATTGCAAAACCC
Organism: Oikopleura vanhoeffeni; assembly: GCA_004367855.1. Lineage (NCBI taxonomy): Eukaryota > Metazoa > Chordata > Appendicularia > Copelata > Oikopleuridae > Oikopleura > Oikopleura vanhoeffeni. Next base: position 13,417 of record SCLH01001262.1, on the reverse strand, counting down.
TTCTTTATATTATCTACCTTGCCCCTAGGTTGGTTCGAGCCCAAACCCTGGTAATATTTTTACCCCCTCATAACCCCTCAATTTGTACCGAAAACCCCCCTCCCTTAATTATTTGTGCCTTTAAACTTTTAAAGAAATTAGAGCGGACCAGAGCATAAAAAAAAAATTTTAAAGCAGAGCAGAGCAAACAGAATTTGTTTTGGCTTTAGAGCAGAGCAGAGCAGCCAAAATTTATTTTCGGTTTAGAGCAGAGCAGAGCAAACCATTCAAAATATGCTCCTAGAGCAGAGCAGAGCGAACCGAAAAAAATGGTGCTAGAGCAGAGCAGAGCAAACGATTTCAAAAAATCTGCCGACCCCTGTTAGGACTTTCTTTTCTACCCCTTGGGTTATATTTTTGGTGTTTCGATTTCCAAAATCACTTTGTATGATTTGTAATATTTTTTATTTTCATACTGTGTATACATAATGTCACATTTTAGCTGAGGCTTTCGCTGACACTAGCTCGCACCTGATCAAGGTGATTTGCGCGCGTTTAATAATCTTAGGATGATTTCGTTTGATCTCACTTCTAATTAGTCTGTGTCGTTTTCTAGCTAGAACTGAAATTGCTAGCTAAATTCTGAGATCTTGCATAATTTGATTACTGTAATAATTTGTAAGAATTAATTATGATATTTATTTTTTGGGCAAAGATAAATTTTTTTATCATAGGCACATTTTAAAAAAATTACATTTTAATGTTTAGAAATATAGAAACAACTCAGTTAATTCAAATTTTCAAACCCTCAAGCATAGTAATGTACGCCCGACAAGAAAAAATTTTGCCTGCGGTAGCTGACTTTTTGATGAAAATCTTGAATAAATATGACCTACCCATGCAAAAATGACCTACCCATGCAAAAAGTACATGCAAAAAGTTTTTTTCAAAATATACAGTTTTGCGTTATTGAACACTTTCCTGGTGAAATTTGGAAAATTTTTTCCTAAGATAATTTGTTTCATGATTTCCTAGAACATATCAAAGATCAGCTACCGTAGACAAAAACAGGCTTTGTCGGGCCTACCATTTAATATAGGTGGCGCCGTAAAAATTCGGTGAGTCATAAATCTATTTATTTTTGCAGTTGTTTTAAATTGAGAAGCCTAATGGACTATTAGTAATGGTTCTCTAAACCTGAGATGACACTTCTGCACTGTGAAAATAAAAACTTAATCTTTCTGGAGCTCGAAATTATTCAAATATTATTTTCAATGTTAAAATGGTAAAACGAAGTATTTCCTCCGAGATATCGAAACTTGTCAATTGAATAAAGTTCTGGGCCTTACGCAATTATCCGCTATATGTCTCGGGAATTGGCAAAATTGTCGAAATGCAATATTTGACGTCATTCAGTCCAAATTTTTGTCGAAAATAAGAGTTAAAGAGAATCAACGGAGTCATATTTCTTTCATGATGACAGTGACGATTTGAAATAAGGAATTTCAAGACCACAAAAATATTCCCATCGTGAAATTTTAAATGAAAAATAAAAAAATTGAAAACATAAGATTTTTTTAATTTTTGATGAAAATAAATGCAGAACTTGCATGATATTAGTCGTCTGTTCATACTGGTATGAAACAGTCATTCCAAATACCATTTCGAAAAAAGTTTCAAACCAAAAATACTATGACCTTGAAAAATTTTCACCGAAAAAATAAAAAATTATGATTTTTTTACATTATTTTATCGAATCAAATCGGAAATCATGCGAATTATCTTTCACTTCGATTACTAAGAAAATAAGCTAAAATCGGCCGAAGGCCGAAATAAGGGAACTTATATTTCGTCTTAAATTTTAAAGAGAATGAGCTTCAAATCTGCGGAAATTCGAAAGAAGGGGAGTTTATGTTTTTCGAAGGCCGATAGAAGAAGATTTATGTTTTTCTTTTAAAATTTAAAAGAAAATTTCTAAATTTGGAAAATTATTCAAACTTTTTTCAAATTATACAGAAGTTTGTCAAATTTTCTAGAAATTTGTCAATTTACAAGAAAATTGTCCAATTTTGAATAAAAAAATAAAAAAATTATCAAGTTTTTTTGAAAATATTCAAAATTTTAAAATTCAGAAAAAAATAAAGAAATTTTTTAATGAAATATAGTCTATATATTATATAGATTTTTTTTGTTAAATTCCAAAGTGAATCAAAGACCGTTGTAAAATAAGGTAAATTCTAATTTTTTTTAATCTGAAAAATTTAGCTGTTTACTTTATTTCACATAATCTTTGATTTCTTAAATTTTTTAATTTATTTTTAAATCGAAAAGTTTTTTTCAAGCTTGATAATTAAAAAGCCAAGACATTTTACAAACATTTTTGTTGATTTGAAATTTCTAAGATTTAAAATTTTCTCATTTGAAAATAGAATTTCAAATCTCAAAATAAATTACAAATTCAAAAAATTACGTTTTTTTTTCAACAATGTAAAACTTTATTAAAAAGATTTTGTTTGAAACAGTGAAACATAATAAGGTGGTCAAAATCCTACTGAAGTCACCCCGTATAAAAAGTCGAGGTGTTGGTTAGAATTAAGGTTACTTTTTTATGACAGTGACTTAAGTTGCTACTTTGCAATAACTCGTTTATTTAGGAAAGGCCTCGTTAAAAGACTACTTTGCTAATTATGAGTTCTAGGACATCCGCTGTATGATGCAACATTTTATCGATAAATTGTCGATTTTAGGCAGGTGCCTTCGCACAGAGAGAGCACTGGGATGGAATCACTGCGACCGGAAGTAGGAAAAAGACCGGCAACCGCGACTTCACTGTGCCTGGCATAAATTAAAAATTTGAAATTTTGTTAACAAAATAAGAAGAATGTAAATAAAAATTACTAGTACTTTTTATGAGCATTTAAAAGTAATTGTTTGGCTGATTACGAGTAAATAACTCATACAGTAGCGAAAAATTTAGATAGGGTTATATGAAGTGAGACATAAAATAAGACAGATTAGGGATGAAAAGAGCCGCGACTTCGGTATAGTACAGTTTGATTTTTTTCTTACAGTTGGAGTTGTTTTCATTGAGTTTTGGTTTTTGAAGGTGTTTGTACGTCCGTCGAAGATTCAGCTCCATAATCGCGCAATCAGTATTTTTCATCACTCTCCATACTCCCATCCATCTCCGAATTGTTGATCGTCATATATGTCCCGAAATTGTAAAAAGCCAGAATAATCTTTAAAGATTTTAAATGAATTATTTTCCATAATAGATCATTTTTTGAAGCAAAACATATTCTAGCTTTGTCCGTGCAGAAAAAGACAGAAAAGTCTTAAACATTATGAAGCTCGGCGGGTGATTATAAAAGACATTAAAATTCATTAAAATTTTCATACATTTTAGTGCCTTGATATTTTTACATTATATTGAGACAAAACTGTATTGTGAGAAGGGGCTCAAATGAACCGTGGCGTGAAAGCGGCCAGAGAAACTTATAAAATTGAAAAAATTGTTTGGCATATGACATCATTTTCAACGCCTACGCGATTTTCATTTTTTGAACGAAAAATTTATTTTTGTTCCCATATCGCCGAAAGTGCCTTATATCTCCAAATGTGCCAACATGAACGATTTTTCTTTGCCAAAAAAGCTTACGGCGATATTGGGCCTCCCCCTATATATAATGGATTAACACCATAGAGTGAAACAAAAAATATCAATTAGGTGATTAGCGCAGTTGAGTCTAACTCCTTGATTTGGACAAATTATAGATAAGATTAAATTTCAAAATGATTATGTTTATCAAGAAACAATGTCAAGTTAGAAAAACAGCTGACGTTATCAAATATCAAATATATTTCCAAAAAAATAATAAATTTTCTTAAAATTCGATAATTTTTCTTCTGAATTTTAAAGCCTTGTAAAAAAATTTAAATTATTGCATAATTGGATAATTTTCTTTCAAATTTTACAAAAATAAAGCAGTTTTGAATATGTTGTTTAAAAATTTTAAATACTTTTATTCTAAATTTGAAAATTTTAATTATTTTTTAAAAAATTTGAAAATTTTTAAAAAAATTGAAAAGTTTTCTTCATAATTGTCGTCATATAATTTCGAAAATTCGACAATTTTCCTTATAATCAAAATAAAATAAGAAAATTTTAAATATAAATTAAAAAAAACTAAAAATAAGTTTCAAAATTGCACAATTTACTTCAAAATTAAACAAAAATTTTAACATTTTATAAAATATTTATAAATTTTTTTAGAATTCGATAATTTTTCCACTGAATTTTAAAGCCTTGTAAAAAATATAAATTATTGCATAATTGGATAATTTTGTTTCAAATTTTACAAAAATAAAAGAATTTTTAATATTTTATTAGAAAAATTTTAATATTTTTATTCTTATTAAAAAATATTCTAGAACCGCTCGTCGCTAAATGCACCTTTTTGGTCAACAGTCAAAAACCCTTCAAAACCCGATTTTTAACCGAAAAAAACAAATTTGATCNAGTAAACCATGAAATTGTCACGTTTGACATCAAGGCCATGTACCCCAATATTAATTTAAATAGGACAATTGACTATATAATTGCCACTATTTTTCGGGCACCAAAAAATTACTTGAAACCAGAAAAAGATAAAAAAGGTTACACCCTTCTCATCCCTACCAAAGAAGAATTTAAGACCTTTCTTCAAGGAGTTCTATGTGATTACAATTTTCGAATGCCAAACTGGCACATATAAACAACTTCGAGGCCTTCAAATGGGTAGCTCTTTAGCCCCAATAGAATCGAATATTTTTATTGGTTGCCTTGAAAGAGCAGTTATCAAAAAACTTATGAAAAGTGGCGATGTTATCTCGTGGACACGCTTCGCAGATGATAAGCTAGCCATCATAAAGCGTGGTTCATACGATGAAATTATCTCCGAAATTAACCTCTGGGATCAAAATATTTTTTACACTTCTAAAAAACTGATAAATAATCAGTTGAACTTTTTATCATGTACCATTTTTGTACGCAAAGGGAAATTAGAGTTTAAAACATACCAAAAAAATGGTCTAAACAGCATCACAAGTAACTATCAAAAATCGTTATGAGTAAACGCTACTTAAAAAGCGGTATTTTTACTGCGCTGCATCATTCTTTATACTCTTGCTCAACCCAAGAACTTTTTCTTTCAGATATGCCCAACATAAAAAAACATTTTAAGAAACGGATTCCAGAAAAAATACTGGATGAAAATTTGCCAACTTTTTTATGCTCGCCCGAAAAACCTGAACAGCCTGAGATCTCTATGACTTTTTCATAAAATACAAGTCATAAAAATGAATACTATTTGAGAACCCTAGTGAACCATATTAAAAATTTATACCCAAATTCCACGTCCGGTTTGCGTATAAAAGCATGAGAATTAACAAATTTTAGCAAAGATGGCAAACCTGTCACTACCAAAGAAATTCATGTTTTTCTTTGTTATAAATTCAAATGTACTTGCAATAGTTCCTATGTAGGTAGACCAAAAAAAGACTCCATGTTCGTATGGAACAACAAAGAACTTTTTCTTATGCCAAAAAAACATATTATCATATTAATCGATGCCCTGTGTATGTTAAAAAACTTCGAGAATTTGAAGAAATTCACTTTACTGCTCAAATCTACTATAACTTACAAAAAGAAAATGCGTGACAAATTTTTTATGGACCATTTTGAAATACTTCAGAAAAACTTTCGGTCTTTTTCTGATCTGGCAAAAGCAGAAGCCTCCTATATCAGATTACATAAACCTTCTCTAAATAAACAGAAAAACCATGATAGTTTTAAGCTATTTTGAAGTGGACATCAAAAATTATTACTCATAAGCCTAAACTATTTCTGCAAGAATTTTTAAAATCTCTAGATTCTGTATTTTTACAGACTTCGAAACTTTTATTTGTTGTAAAACACTAGCCTGAAGATGCGAAAGCAATACGCAGCAATAAATAAATATTATAAAAATTTTTATCCTAAATTTGAAAATTTTAATTTTTTTCTAAAAAATTTGTGAATTTTAAAAGAAATTAATAAATTTCCTCCATAATTAAAAAAATAAGTTTGAAAATTGAACAATTATCCTTAAAATCGAACAAAATTAAGAAAATTCTTAATATTATCTTCCAAATTTCTAAATTTTCTTAAAAATTTGACAATTTCTTTTTTTAAAAAATTTTGATCATTTTTTCAAATTTGAAAACTTTGTTTTAAATTTGAAAACTTTTCTTGAAAATTTGACAGATTTTTTGAAAATTTGGCAAATTTTTTAAAATTTGGAAATTGTTTTTGGAAATTTGGCAAATTTTTTTGGAAATTTGGCAAATTTTTTGAAAATTTCTTAAAAATTTTACGAATTTCTTGAAATTTCTTGAAAATTTCACAAACTTCTTGAAACTTTGACAAATTTCTTCAGTATTTGAAAAATTTCTTTAGTATTCGACAAATTTCTTGGTAATTTGACAAATTTTTCTATAAATTTGACAAATTTATTTATAAATTTGACAAATTTTTCTATAAATTTGACAAATTTTTCTATAAATTTGACAAATTTTTATATAATTTTGACAAATTTTTTTATAAATTTGACAATTTTCTTTGAACTATTTTCTTAAAAATTTGCAAACATTTATTTATAAGTTTAATTTTGATGATATTACCTGAATTGGTTATTTTATACGGCCCCTCTACCAAGTGTCGGATTTTTATCATTTTGACATGAGAATTATGAAAATTGACATAAATGAACCGTTAAAATACTTTTTTAGGTTTCTAGCTCCGCGTGTGGTCATTTATGAAAATTTTAATTAAATTTTCGAATGTCTTCGATTTACCCCATGCCTGTTTAGGGGTTCTTAGCGCCCACGCTAAAGTTAACCGAAATTAACGGTTTACCAAAAATTTTTCATAATTTTCGATTATTTTTTGGTTTATGTGGTGAAAAATTTTAGGGTTATAGACTTTTTTGGTTCGGAACTTTTCTTGATATGAGCTACGGTATGATGGCTTCATACTGGTATGAACAGAAGATCAATATCATGCAAGTTCTGTATTTATTTTTATCAAAACTAAAAGAGGCATATGCTTTCAATTTTTTTTATTTCTCATGAAAAATTTCAACATGGAACTATTTTTGTGGTGTTAAAATACGTTCCTTATAATTCATAGAGTAAAAGCGAATTACTGGGTAAAGATAAAAATGATTCACATGCAAGTTCAGATTTTTTTTGATCAAAAACTTGAAAAAATTTCATAATTTTTCGAAATTTTTTCAGTTTTATTATTTTTTTTTTAAATATTTTTACATTTTTGTAGGTTTTGAATGCATATTAATGTTCTCTGCACATTAACTCAGACATTTGAGGTCTTACTTGAAGTATTTTATTACATTCCTTTTTCTCATGAGAATTGTAGAGTTGAGAAAAATGCAAAAAAATCCATTTTTTTCACACTTGAGCCCTTCGCCCGAAAAGTTTCCGAACTTCAAATTTAATAAAACTTGGCATACAGCTTTATTGAGCCCTTCTCCAGAAATTATCAAATGAGCAAAAAATTTCGTCGTCAATTTCCGGTTTAATTATGTCCGGTACCGATTTTGGTCATTTTAGACCCCAGGGAGTTAAAATTTTGAAATGCCATAAACCCATTTTTTGTTCCAAATTGATTTAGGAACACGGTGGAAGTACTTGAAATTCTAAGTTTCGAACTTTTATTCGACCAAAATCTAACAGGTGACAGCCTAGTTTAGTGTCATAAAAATCGTGAGCAAATCTAGAAATTCCAGAAATACCTGGCAATCCAATTTCATCTATTTCATTTAAATCCATAATAGAAATCCCTATGGAGAGACAGATTGAAAGGATGAAGGTTATAAACCAAGTTCAAGTCTTATGATATTTCCAAGAAATACTAGAATTTTCTGAACTTGAAAACAGAAAATCCATTTTCTCCGTTATTTTAACAGAATGGGGTTTCTCGAAATCTCATATGCTCAAGATGCTAACAAAATCGCTATAAGATTTTAAAATGGCCCAGATGTCCTCGGAGCGTTTCTGAAATTTTAATGTGGCCCAGATGTCCTCAGAGCGTTACCAAACCAAAAATGCTGCCTCTTCAAAGATTCACGTTTTTCTCCCGAGAATTTACCCTGGCCTGGATGTCCTCAGAGCGTTGTTAATCAATATGTCTCGGGAATTGGCGAAATTGTCGAAATGCAATATTTGACGTCATTCAGTCCAAATTTTTGTCGAAAAATAAGAGTTAAAGAGAATCAACGGAGTCATATTTCTTTTATGATGACAGTGACGATTTGAGAATTTGTAGAGAATCTTTTCTGATCATTTTGAGTCCTAGGATTTTTTTCGTTTTCCACAAAAATTTTCAAAGAAAATTAATTTTTAAAAATTTTCTCGAGATTTAACAGGGGGTTCTAAACCGACTTTCAGCGAAGCCGTATGAAGAGCTAGAGCGCTGATTTTAGACAAGTGAAAATAAAGCGATTTTTGGTGTCATATTTTTTTGGATTAGGGTGGCGACCATGTGGTCGACGTCAAATAACCGGTCAAAGTCCAAGGTCAATTTCAAGTTCATCGTGTGAACTTGAAAGTACTTTCAAAATAATCTTTAGGGTCGAGTTTCTAGTGAAAATATTAACAACTATAGGTCAATGATGTAGTAAAGAGTTGCTAGAGAGCAAACACTAGTAAGCTAATTTTGATAATTTTAGGTAACAAAATAAGATCACTCTTATACTTTAAACCCTCCGAGGCATACAGCCTTTTAAAAGGCTATTTTTTGAGCACTTATTACGGGAAAAGTAAAAGTGCTTGCAACTTTATTCTTCTTTAGTCCTCGAGATTAGGGAAAGACTTAAACTTTAAGATGGTGGTCAACGCAAAATTGGCCAAAAACGTAGTTTTGTAGTCGATTTCACGCTGAATGTACAAGGTAGAAACAAGAAAGATATGAAACCACCAGATATGAAATATTTGAGTCAATAGGCGTCGAGTCAGGGTCAAAGTTGATCACACTGATCGTCACTTCCGCCGGAAATGACGTTTGAAAATTTTCTCTTTGAAAAAATAAAAATGTAACTGGGCCCGGAGTTTAAGGGTATCCCTGCCCCTAATTTGACATATTCTCAATAAAATATGAGCCAAACAGAGCTTCAAGGATATAAATTCAGACTTTAGCCAGTTTGTAGAACTAGCCTTCATCTGCGTAAAACGTGTGTCAAACTTTTTTGGCATGATTACACTCCCAGACACATTAACGAAAACAGGGAGACCTAAGCCAAAACCGAAATTCTATCTCCTCTGAGGTTATATTTTGAAAAAACCTAAATTTTAACATAAACTGCATAATTAGTATACAAACTTCTGTGGAAACGTTTTTGTCGATAAGTGCTTGATTTTTTCTAGAATATGCGACAGACCATCGTTTTTTTTACATTTTCCATCGGAAATTCTATCTCCTCCGAGGTTATATTTCAAATTTTCACTCAAATTTTTGCAAAAGTAAGCTCAAAACAAAATAATAATCTGTGGAGCCTATTTTTTCAATTTCGACTCCAAACTCAAAAATGAATTTTCAAGGTCACGTGAAAAAATTTATCAGAAAAAAAAGTGCTTCGATTTTTTCAAAAGTAGGCTCAACAGAAAGCTGGGGTAACACTGAAGAGAAAGTTGGCTCACGTCAACCCGATATTTTAAAGTTTCAGTGGTCAAATTGACACAACGTTATTTTTGAACATAATTTTTGAGAAAATACTTAGAGAAAATAGAAAAAACACAACATTTTCGAAAAATTTTTGTTGTCATTTGGGTTGTTTTATGCGTTCAAAACATAAAACATTGATTTGGTGCATTTTTATGACATAATAACTGCAGAAAATGTAGGAGCAGGATACCCTTAAGACGTATGGACTTGATTTATTTTTTTAAATTACATAATAATAATATCTACAAAACTTAATCTCAAAGAATTCGAACCAAAATTCATAGCGCTTGAAATCTAGAAAACCGGTTATTTTAGCCTTAAAATCATGGGTTTTCAAAACGTAACTATTTTGAAAAAATTTGAATTTTTTTTTTCGATTATTATTTCCGCATAAGTTGAACAATCGCTCATAAAACTTAACCCAAAAAATTTTAATTAAATGTCTTAGTTGTCCTCCAGAGTGGTCGTAGTCACATGTCAAAATTAAATTTTAGTCAAAAAAAATATTTGTTTTTAAATTTTAATTTAAAATTAAATTTTAAAATACCATCTGACGCAGAATTTAATGCGGTTTCAGAAAATATACTTTTGATATTTCTGCGATAAGAATAAGCTTCAAAAGTCAAAATCAAACTGCCAACAAAAAAGAGTATTTTCTAGAATAGTAGTTTCGATGGTAGTAAGAACTCTAAAAATACCACTTATCGAGTTTAAATACAGAATATATAAAGTTTTGAACGTTCTAGGAAAAATAAGCTCCTTACACATTTTTGTCCAGATTTGCGTTGACCACCCTCTTAATAGTATGTAATTCATATTTTGACTTTATTAACCCTATAGAAAATGACATTTACAAATTGTGCTTCAACCTACGCAATTCATTTTTTAAGGAAATGGGAGGCGTCAGAACAACAATTAATAATGAAAAAGATTAAGAATTAAATTACTAAAAAGTGGCTTTTTAAGAAATAACCTGCAATTTTCGGTCTTCAATCCACATGTGTTTTCCGAAAAAAAAAAACTTAACTTACGCAATTTATCAAAACCACTTTTAAAGAAATAAAATTTACTCAGAGCCGTCAGACAAAGATTGAAAATGCAGCAATTTCAGAAAAAATTTTCCTAAAAAGTGAATCATTTAGAAGCAACATTCAATTTCTGGTCTTTAATTAACAGGTGTTTTTTAAAATAGCTCCATGCCTCGGAGGGTTAAGAACACTTCAGCCTTACTTAATTTTTGACTTTCATTTTTCACGTACTCGAATGCCGAAGGTGACCAGCATCGACGTATTTTGCTCCCCAAGCCATTGTGCTTTATTTGGTTAGCCGACTTTGGTTAACCATATATTCAGAAGGATTACCCGTTTGATTTGGACCGGAAGTACAACTAAGAACGAGGAACGATACATCGTGCTAATCTAATTCAAACAAACAAAACTTCCGGTTTTCAATAATGTTTCTTGATTTTGGATTAGTTTACAGATTTTGAGAAAAAATGTGGTATACTTACAAGTAGGTAGAATTCCCTTGGACTTGTTTTTCGAAATTTTTGAGTAACTGTTTGAAAAAACTGTCAGGACGTTTGAGTAACTGTCAGGACATTTGAGTATTGTCAGAACGTTTGCCACATATACTTTTTTTGGGTAGTTTTATCTTCATAATGACTGCCTTTTAGTTTTTCATTCAACTTTAGTTATATAAGGAAATAAACTGTGATTTTTGATTAATGTTCTGCACAATGTATTGCATAGAGGGTTCCTTTTCAAGTTACAACTATACAGTATTTTATTATTTTTTAACCTGTGCAGCTTATGGCATAAAGCATAAGTCTGATACAAATTTGTTAGGCTGTACTTTTGTTAAACAAATCTTTCAATAAAGTTTTAAAATTATCGAAAAAAAATTGTCTTTCAAGGCGGTAAACACGCGGATGGGGTGCTTCCTTTATCCGGGAAAATCAAAGCTGGATTTTAACCTGTTGAAATTGAGATTGTAAACCAAACCAAATGCCCGTTCGCGATTTTTTTTATAACTTTGAATAAACAAAGTTTATAAGTAGCGTCAGCACCGTCGATTTCGACCACTTACCACTAAGTATTTAAGAAAAAATCTTTTGAGCACTTTTGGGTTTTATATCGAATAAGCCAAAAATATTTTTTGAAAAAAAAATTTTCATAATTTTTAGGGAGTTGTGGGTGCTCAAAATTTAAAAAGTTAGTTTTTTAACTTTGTCCTCCTTAGAGTTAAAATTTCGAAATTTTCAGAGAGTATTTAAATTGTGATTGAAAAATGAATGCAAATAAAAAAAAAAAAGGTTTTTTGATAATTTAAGGGGGTAGATGACTTTGGAAGTTCTCGAAAATTTCTTCAAAAATTCTCTTTCACGGAAGTAGAGCGCGTTGTTACAAAAACAGATACTAAAGGAGGTATGGAAAATCCGAGGTAGCCATTCATCATTAATTTTTCCAAAAAATTTGAAAAAAATATTATTCAAAATTTTGAAAAAAATTTTCGAGATTTTTTTCAAAATTTTGAGAAATCCAAAATTTTCAAATGACCGAATTTACTCCTTGTGTGATTTTACATAATATCAAAACTCGAGTTTTTCATGAGGAGTCACAATTACATTACTGAAACCGAAAGTTGACAACGGAAAATGTTTTGACTGATTATTCATAGCTTAGGGATCATTTAACCTGTGTGGCTAGGTTCAGAGCATTTGACTAGCTTTTACACTGGAGCTTAGCGT
>SCLH01001261.1:55072-70106 GCA_004367855.1 Oikopleura vanhoeffeni | reverse complement strand
AAATCACTAAATGGCGTGGGATACTCCCTTAAGTATATGTAAAAATATCAAAAACTACTTTTCATAATAACTCCATTTCTAACTTGACCCGACATGAGAATTTTTTTTTAAGGCGATATTTATAAAGTTTTAATATTAAAAATCTCCTGACTTTGAAAGAAAAAGTAGCCTATAACATCCGACAACTTATTGGGATTTTTTGAAAATAATAAAATTTTAATAAATTGCGTGCCAAATGGCACAAACCGGTGTCACAAGCAAGTGTTGTAAATTTCATCAGTAGTTCAGAAACGATATTCGATTGACCCTTCCATTGGTTGAAATACGGAAATGAAATAGATACCAGAAAATAACACAACTGATTCGGCCTGATTTTTCAAGAAGAATTCAAAAAATCAATAATATAAAATTTTGGAGTTGATTTGCAGAAATTTTTCATAATATTTTTAAAAAAAGTCGACAAATAATGACAAATGAACATGCTATGATTTTTAAACAGCAGTCAGAAAATATGTAAACATGCATAAAAAAAGTTAAAGTGGCTATTTTTTTCTTTTTTATTCAAAGGTTTTAGAAAAAACAAAGAAAATTTTGGGTGAAAAATGCGTGAAATTTAATATTATTTTAATTCTTTATGACAAATTTCAGGAATTAAAAACTAAAGTTGAACTCAAATTTCGTTAACCCACTGGAATCACAGAAAAAAGTTCCGCCAGGCACCAGAGGCGATATATCGGCTCTAACTATTGGACTTGGTTTACAGAGAAGCTACAGGTAGTTGAAGCTCAATTACGTTGCATTGGAAGTTGAAAAAATTCATTCTTAGCATTCAATAATTTTCAATTCTAGGAATTAGAATTTTGTTAGTTTTAGAAAATATAGTTCAAAAACCAAGGGTGGAGTAAATCAGTGTACGATCTCATCGTAGTCTTCACAAGATTTTATTTTATGGATATAAACGCACAAGTATCTGCCCCTACGATCAATCTTTAATCCGATTAGAATCATATATATGATATCTTCATAAAAGTTTATTTACAAACGTTAAAAAAACTGATGAAAAAATACCAATTTGTTTTATGAAAAATGGCTAATTTACCAAACTAAAAGCAGATTAATACCTTTTTATTATTATTTTTAATATTATATAGATTCAAGTGAAGTGTGGACATATTTTGACTGATTAATATATTTTTAATGAATAATAATTGTTTTCCCAATGGAATATATAACTTGAAAATCTTTGAATTTCCCATCTTGCCAAACAAATATCCTTTCCACATACGAATTAATTTTACTGTTTAATCACTGATATTGCAAAACACGATTTCCTAAAATGGCTCATCACATTTGTACTTTGATGTCTAAGTTTCGAGAAATAATTCTCTCTCCGAAAGTAAAACTTCGGCGGAAAATTTCACAAAATCGTCAACTCCCCGTAATATTCAAACGCAAATACAAAACAAAATGAACATATTTTTTTGGAATCCACGCAAACATCTTTATAATGATTTGTTAAGAAACATTCGTGGACATTTTTTTTTGCATTTTTATGAGGTTTTAGGTTACGCGTCTTGGCTGATATGGATCGTCTGATGATTTCAAGGGGTTAAAATAGATGAAGAAATATTAAATGAGCTGATACACATTTATTGCTCTGGGTTACAGCTAAAGAAAAATAAACGCACTAATATTGTTTCGTGAGTTAAATGAGCCAGTTCTGCCACAGATCGCTTGCTACCCCCTTAAAAGATCAAGCTTACCAACCATCGATTTGAACATTATTTGAATACTATAGTTTACATATAATTCTTGTTTTGTTCGAGATAATTTATGTCATTCATTTTTTTTGGCTGATAAAACTATAGTCTGATAAAGCTTTCGGTTTATTATACCAGTATAAGAAATTTTGGGGAATTCACCAAAGGAATATGCATGAAAAAAATTGACATCAGACCGGATCGGATCGATGAGGGGTAAAATGAAACTATTTTGACTCGTATTGCAAAGACGCACAATTTCAACTGTATTTGATCATATCATATTGAATTGTAGTTCTCAGTTCATTTTATCGAATCTTATCAAACGGGGGTAAAATTACGATACGATCCAGTTTTTTCGATACGTATCGGTTAAAAATGCGGTATGATTCGCACATTGTTAATAAGAACACTTTATTTACAAGTTAAGTTAGCAGTTATCTTTATGCATCTTATCGGATCGACTGACTCCTCAATTTAAATCATATTGGATTAGAATTTCCAATTTGGAAACCCCATAAACTTCAATCGTATCGAGTTGGATTGAATCATCCGATACCAAAATTGAAATGATATATAGGATCGAGAAACACCGATTTGATCGTATAATTCCAAACGATTCGATCCAGTTATTTCGATCTCTGATCCAAACCAAAACTAATCAGCGTATGAAAATGAATATGAACTAAAATGTATTATATTATATATTTCCAAAGTTAATTCGGGTAATTACATTTGTACCATAGAAATATTATGCTTCTATTTCAGAAATTATCAAGCCTAATTATTGAAACCGTCATCAGGGATGTACGAGCCCTCGCGAGGGATAGCTATTGCGTAGGTTTTCCGCCCCCTTTTGCGTAGGATTGAGCAAAAGATAGGCAAAAAATGGGAATGGGGAATCCCCCATTGGGGATAGAAAATCCGATCGGGGATGATTCCTTTTACAGCCCTGGCCTTCAATTGTCAAATGTCAAATTGAAATTATGTCAGTCATGCTAAAATTCTTACTTAATCGTTTTTTCATTGTTTTTATTATCAGAAAACTGTTTATTGTTCTGTCTACAAGAGGTCGTAACTTACCAGAACCAGTATTAAGTGAATTACCTGGGATAATTAATTTGTTCGAAAAGGTGCATTCTGGAGGAAAAATTAACTTGATTATTTCACATTTTAATATAAAATTCAGAATAAATTATCATTGACTGTTCTCCTGGAAAACTTCTCCAACAATTTAATTATCCAAAATATTGAACTCAAATGTCACACCATTGGTAAGCTACCATACTTTGTCGACAAAATAATAGAAACTTTCTGTGTAAAATAATAATGAGTCCCGCACCTTGTATTGTGTCAACATAAAAAGGAAGTCTGACACTAACAAATGCAAATAAGTGCAATGAACATTACCAATTTATTAAACATATCCGGCTTTTCCTATCACGTGACATGATTTTAACATTTTCACTGGAATATTAACTGCCTAAAATAACTCTGTATTGCACTATTTACTCACAGTGAATGAGCACCAAAACCACGCCAATTTTATGGCTTGACTTTAAGTCTCTAGTTAAAAATGCTTAACTTTTCGATCATTGCTACAAATCGGACAAAAGTGGGGCTTGAGATGCAACTTATACAAATTGAGATTGAAAAGATAATATAATATTATGAAATTGTGCTTCTCAAAGTGGAACTTCTTCATATACAATTTTCTCGAATAAAATTTTCCGAATATTCACAGGTGAGACCTTATTCTGCGATTTAGTTTGTAGAGCTCAGTGGCGGCCCACTCAAAAATTGAAAAACGGCATAAAATGACCAGTGGACTCCCAAACTGAAAAAAAGACAAATATTATCTAGAGAACCCCCAGATGTAAGAACAATCAATCATATCAAATTTTTTGGTCAATTGAGCTCCAAATTGGCCGATGGTCGATAAAAGAGGATTATATCGAAAATGACCCCAAGTGGGCCTTTTATATCAGGTGTCATAACTTTGAGAAAGTGACCAATGAAATCGCGGGATTCTTGTATTTAGTGGACGATCGAGTAATGGGATTGGACACTGGCTCAAAGTTATGACGCCTAATATAAAGGCTAATTGGGATCATTTTCGATATATAATATATTTGAAGTTTAATTTTTTTAGAAAATTGGCCAAGTTCTTCAGAAAATGAGCTTTAAATTGGTTTCTTATTAATTTTATAAAGAATGAATTGTTCAAATTGTCGATTCATGTCACCGTCACCTTTTGTTTGTGCGATTACTGTCAAACAATGTGGCGCGATAAAATCAAATACTCAATTTTGAAAGTTTTTATCTTCTCTGAAAAATAAAAAATATCATTCGATGACGAATATCATATTTTATTTAGTATATGAAAATAAAATTATCGCTTTTAAAAATATAGTGTTTTTAAGGGGTGAAAACGCCATTGGGAATCCCCTTAAAAAATATTAATTTCTCTTTTTGCAAGTTCTACACATTTTCCACATTCTTATCAAAAATAGAAACGAAAAATCTATATTTAAGCTAAATATTCAATGAATTAGAAAAATTAGAATAATCAATAAAATTATGAGAAATCCGCATCCACTATTTTTGATTGGGCTTAAGATTTGTCACATGTCACCATGCTCGCCTCAATAACAATATTCATAGACGAAGCCAGTCATTTGTAAAATACGTGAAAAAATATAAATCAACCTGTATCAAAAATAAAATTTATTCAAAAACTAAAGTTTTTAAATTCAAATTTTTTTGAATGGAAAAATTCAGATCAAGGAATAATATTTTTTTTTGATTATTAAGGTGAAAAAATGTAAATAATTAGCACAAAAAAAAGCCACATTGTCGACAAATTAATTATTTTACTTTAAAATTGAAAAATGACAGTTACAAATACCTGGATTGCCGTAGTCTGGTCCGAGCTCGTCCGTGTTTTTTTTCAGCCTTTATTTTTTACGAGCGAAATTAAATTTTAATTCAAACATATGCCGAAGAATATGTTAAAGGTTTACTGTAAATAAATGAATACCCTTTCTATTTAATACTAATTCATCCAAATAATTCTCGATTATCATCGTAAAACTGAATTTGGTGCTGTCTGAGGTAGGATCTCGACTGTGAACGTCCATCTTGACTCTATATATGAGTACCACACCTGAGAGAGGGGTAGAGGTGCAGTAGCACTGCGAATCAATACGAGGCTATTAAAAGAAACTAATTGATAATTTGCACTATTCAATATGAGTTTAATTTTTATTTACAATTGTTTCGCGGGAAATGCGGGCCGACACAATAAATTATACAATGTAATGTCACACATCTGCTGTTTTGCAGATTGTATCTTTTAGGACTCTAAAGGAATAACTTAATCGATGTCCAACGAGACAGGTGAGCAACTGTGAGACTGAAACTGACTTTGACTGAAACTGAATTAAATAATTAATTTCGTGAGACTGAAAATTTGAACTGACTTTAGTATTTTAGTTTAAACAATTAATTTTAACACTGTTGAACACTTTTTGACACGGGTATCTGACAGGTTTAACTGATTTTCAAAACGTAAGTCTGAGCTAACCGCAACTTGTATAAAGTTTAAACTTCCGATTCTAAGAGATGTCGTCCGAAATTTTCAAAAAAAGAATGGTAAAATTTTACCGGTCCAAAAACAGAAATAGCTGCATCTGGCTCCTGGCATCAAACATTTTCTTAATTTTTGTAAATTTACTTTAATTTCTTAGCTTTAACAGACTTGCGAGACTAAATGAACAAATTCGATTTAGAAATCACCCGAAATAACTTCAAAATCGACGAAAATGGTCACACTATCTCCGGACACCAAGAAATTCTTAAAATTTTTGACCAGTGGTCATTATTTAATACTGACTGCAAATTGTCATTCTGTATTTGTCATTCTTGTTTTTAAGTAGTAGGGCCCGGATATTAACAAAAGTGTGAATAGGGGATATATATATATGTATTACGTATAATATATAATAACGTATAATATATATAACAAAGTACCTGCCTCTCAATCATATGCAGTGCACTAGCCTCACCACACCTGTCGCGCCAGTAGTATGGTACTTATATAGAGTCAAGATGGACGTTCACAGTTGTGAGTCAACCCTGTCTAACAGTCTGTAGACAATTCAAGATGCATTAATTGAATAAGAATCAGGGTACTTATTTTCTGGTTTTGGCAGTATTTCCACTAATTCATTTTCATGTTAATTACTTATTCTTTGTTTATTCAATACTTATTTTAAATAATTTTCTTCCTAGACAATGTCTAGTAGACATATTTTTTTGAGGAAATCAGTTTCCAAACAATGAACTTCCTGGGCATTTATGCCACTTTAAAAATTTGGGTACTTGGTGTGATTTGCTATTTACTTCCCGCAACAAAACAAAACACCTACATATATATGTACTATATAGTATATAGACTATATCGATCATTATGCCTGGGTCACTTTAAAAACTTATTTGCCTGTTAAAAAAATATGGAATAAGGTTTTAAAGTTACCCAGGCATAATGATTGATATATCTTACGATATCATTAAGTAAAACGCCACAAAAACGATAACTTGCCAATTTTATTTCAGTTGAATATTTTTGTCTAAAAATGAGTGTTTTCACGATTTTTGGATCCAAATTTGTATCTAGTGACCACGCAGCATTGATTGGTGTAATTCACGCTCGTAAATCTAACCAAATCACTAGATGAAAATCTTAATCCGAAAACCGTGAAAATCGTAGTTTTTGAAAAATAAATTGTAAATGAATTAATTCGTTTGACAACATACCCGTTCTTGTGAGTACAAATTACCCATAATACAGATCAGATCTATTAATCTATCAGATCTTCTAATTTTGCATCAAAAGTTACTATCGAGGATAATTTTAAAATCAAACTTTCCATTCCGGTTAAATCATGGGGCTTGAATCATGTATTTCAAACTCAGAGCGGCTAATCAAAAGACGTTATAGTCTATTGTAGCTTTTTATGCAGAAGGAATTTTAAGTTATCACGGAAAATTAATTTGTTCCAAAAAGTGCATTCTGGAAGAAAAATTGACTTGATTATTTTACATTTATATATAAAATTAACAACAAACTATCATTGATTGTTCTTGAACTAATTAATTATCATAAATAATGAACTTAGAATGATTTCTTAGTTGAATTACCTTTATCGAATTATAATGTCTCCGGCATGATTTATTTTGGCAGCATAAAGATGAGGCATGTAAAATATGTTAACTTATTGGTCCAATAAACATTTTCATGATTCATCAAAAGTATCTGACTTGTCCCTCTGCTTGTTTTCTATTCGAAAACTATTTTGCTAAAACATCGTGTTTGAAAATTTCGTCGTTTTGAAAATTTCGTCGAAAAATTTGCTGAATGTTCTTGAAATTCACCACTTAAATATTCTGCCTAAAAACGCTGTATTGCATCACTTTATAACAGTGGTTGATCAGTTGAGGCCCCTTTTAAGGTTTTCCCTGATAGGTTTTAACTGGTCAGTTAGGTGATTATTCATAATTTTATTGAGCTATTCAAATTTCAAACTTTTCTCGTCCCTGTTTTTTATGTAAATAAGAGGTACAATGGAAACTTGAAAGTCGCTGACAATGTTTTAAAAATTTCGTCCAAAATCTTCATAATGGCTTTGACCGCCGAGTTTTCTTTTTTTATATGTACAGTATGTGTTTTTAGNNTTTCTAAGCCATTTTGATAGTTATAAATTACCGAGTGCCCAAAATTGGGCACTTAAATCGCGCGCTTTAACTGCCCAATATTTTGTCAATTCTCAAGCCTCAATAAATTGGGCACTCGGTAATTTATAAGTTTGATTTTGATTTGAACTTTTTTGCGAACTCTTGTTATGACGCATCATTGCTTATAGTTTATAGGCAGGTCCAATCAGGTTTGTGGCAGGTTTTAACTATTTCAAACTCTCCGGAGACCCGATAATAATGCAAGATGCAATCAACAAAAAGTTCAAGTGAAGGTTAAAGATTTATTTTTTAATAACAGGGTTTTTTGATAAGAGATAATGCAAAATACAGCTTTTCAGATCTATTAAGGGGGTGGTAGTCGCATTTAAAGGCAAAAACGAAGTTTTCAATTGCCAAGTGACGCAAAAGTACAAATCGTTGAACCAAATATTACTTCTTTCTGATATATTTGGACTAAAATCTTGCATCCTAAAAATATCGAAAGTGACAGATGGCTCGTCCAATCAGAAACGTGCTTACAAAACTGGCGGAATTATTTTTTCAAAATGTATCTTCTCCCTGGATTTGAAAGTTACACATTCGAAACTTATATGTATGTGCAGCTGGATAGTCCGTGCAGATTAGTATTGAGAGTTTTGTCCAAATTTCTTCCTCAGTATTTTATAAATCGTGTTTTTATTTTCAAAAAATTATAAAATTTCAACTTATTACAAACAAAATATTGTTGAGACCCTCAAAAACTGTTTTCCTGACCATGTACGCAGATAAAAATACTCCCTATATTCGCAGTCGTCTATATTTTCATAAAATAAATTAATGAAAAATTTGTTTCTAGAGCCTCATTTTGCAACGACCACCCCCTTAAAGGACAAAAAGGCAACTGGATCAGAGATTAGTTTTTTACCGGCCTATAAACTATAAGCAATGATGCGTCATAACTAGAGTTCGCAAGAGAGTTCAAACCAAAATAAAAGTTATATAATACCGAGTGCCCAAAAATTGGGCACTTAAAGCGCGCGCTTCAAGTGCTCAATTTTTGGGCAGTGGAAGCGCGCTTTAAGTGCATTTTTGGGCACTTAAAGGTCACTCGTTTTTTAGTCTCAAAATGGCAACTTGCTGTGAATCAACTTTTATATTTTTAAACCCTCGCTATCGGCTATAGCTCGGCTTTCAAAATATAATTCACCTAGTTACCATATTTTATCGACTGAAACTTTCATCACAGCAAGTTGTCAATTTTGGAGTACAAAAAATCGATAGTGTATATTATAAAAATAAAATTTATAAATCTACCAGCTCCCTTGTTTTAACTTTATTTGTTCATTCATAAGCTAAAAAGATAGTTTACATTCAAATAAATGGCTGAGAACATGATGAATCAACTGACCGAAACTTTTCACTTCGGTAGATATTTCAACACTGCCAATTATACAATGATTGTTTATAATATTGCAAAGTTTTAATCAAATTTCAGAACAATTCCAGAAGAACTGATTTGATTTTCAACATTTTTAAAAATTCTATCATAAAATTCACAACAAACTATCATTGATTCATCTTGAGAAAATTAATTATCATGAATATTGAACTTTTAATGTCTATCCATTGATTAGTTACCATACTTTGTAGACAAAATAATGAAAACTGTCTGTTTTTAATTATAATGAATCCCGCTAATTTTCTTTAGTGAACATTAAGAGGAAACTTGTCATCAACAGAAGCATATTAGTTTATTTAAAATCAACAATTTACTTTTAGCATCTTAATTATTGAATTTTTATTAAATTAACCTCCTCACACGTTTTGCTTAGCAATAAGCAAAAATACCTTCAAGCGGCCAAACGGCGCAGTAATTAAATTTTCTGAGACCCTTCAGAAATGTCATTGAGGTTGCATTTGTATTTCGAAAATTCTTATTTAAAATTGTAACGGACGAGCCGTCAAAATTCTGTTTAAATATTATAATGTTACTACGATAGATGCTTCCAGAATTCTGAGGAAGTCAATTTTTACGAACGTATCTCATAATAATTTTGATATAAGTTTTCTTGTTAGCGAGTTTTAGGCTGTCACCTGTCGAGGCCAAAATCGAGACTAAAAGCGGTTGAAAAAAATCCGAGCTAGCCATTCCTGATAATTTTAGGCCCAAATCTGACAGGTGACAGCCTAGGGGGTTTCTATTCAAATTTCTATTTCTTCACACGTGATTTTCTGAAACTGAAAATGATAAAAAAAATTATTTAAAGAAAAATTATTTTCCGAAATGAACCAAGGCACAATTAAACTCAAATTAGGCCAACAAAGACAAACCGAGCAATTATATGACATCATCTGGTACTTATTTTTTTGAGTCACCAGCTGATTCAAATTATTTTTCACGTTTTGCTGCGTCAATTTTGACGCGCAAGGATAAATAATTATTTTACAGACAATCACGATATCACATTACAAATCTGAAAACAGACTTGAATATTCAGGATTTAACTTATGTTTTTTAAATTTATTTGTCAGTTTAAAAAAGTATGGTTCTCCGAAAAAAAAAGAATAATCGTACCCTTTTTTCGCTCGCATTTATTAAGTTAACTACCCACAAATTTGAAAAATGTTTTGTGTTATATCCCTATAACACCTTGTGCTTAATCTAGGATGTGCGGGCTGAAAAGCGGCCTCATGAGTGGCTAGGAGGGGTATTAGGAGTGTAAGGATTGGCTCCTTCAGCCTATGCACATCCTAGATTAAGCAAAAGGTGCTAAAGGGATATAATAAATTCTGTTCTTGATCTCAATAAATTTTTGTTAACCTTTTATATCGTCGGTTTTTATATTTTTTCGAAAAACACGTCAGGTGCTTTTGGTGTTTAGCACTTATATCCCTCTCACACATTAATGTGAATCTAGGAATGTGCGGGTTGAGAAGTATTAGAAAGGCCACTCCTAGGAGGGCAATTTCTGGGAGGGCCAATCCTGGTGCCACTCCTCTACCCGCACATTCCTAGATTCACATTAATGTGTTAAAAGGATATGTGTAATGCCTTAGCTCACTCTGTATCAAAAACGACGTGAGTAATTCTGCTCAATTTTCTGGTTGAAACACCAAAGTTCTTAATTTCAACGTTTCATACAATTTATCGAATATTTCATGAAACATTTCAACAAGATAATTGGTAACGGTTTCGCAAATAAAGAAATGTAATATTTTGATTAGACGTCGTCTGAGTAGTTGTTCTGAACCTTAGTTACGCGAAGTATTTGTCATAAAAATTTGTTATTTGCCCGCAATTACAACCTCAACCAAAATAATTTTCATATCACCCACCACACTAAACATTTTAGAGGTGACGTGAGCGGGCCCAGTTTAGAAAGTGCTATGGCATAGTTAATTTTTCACATTTGACATTCTGCAGATTTCAAAGTTACCATTGAAAGCAATCTTGTATGATAAATTGCCATTCTTGAAGAGATTAAAATTTTTCGTAAATTACGATTTATATTATATAATCAATTTATAAATTTAAAAGTATGAAAATGTAGTTGAATCTTTCACTGCAGTGCACTGTATAGGTTCATTCGAGTATGTACATATGTCACAGTCGAGTATAGGTCACATTCGAGCAGTAAAATATGTCACTTCCTTTGACGCATAAGTTTGCTATAGCAATAATTGAATAGACGCCCTCAATATTAATTTGTGTCAATCGGCACAGTCTGGGTCTTCTAGTTGAAGTGGTTTTAAATTTTTTATTGTTATGACAATAATTGTCAATATTTGAAAATGTTTTTTATTATTTGACATGTTTCAGTTTTTCACCATTTTCAAAAGTAAAGATTCTTTCACCGAAAAAATAAGTAGTCTTGGGAAGTGGGAAATCTAGAATGTCTGCAGAAACATTTTAACAGTAAAGGGGCCTTATTTTTTTCAATATGGCCCGTTTTGGATATGGCTAGCTATTCCACCCATGGGTCGGCACATCTGAAAAATTGTTTGGATCGGATCGGTCACCTTACATTTTTTTTGGATCGGATCGGTCGCCTCAAATTTTTTTTTGATCGGATCGGTCCGCTCAAATTTTTTTGGATCGGATTGGTTGGCTCAAAAAAAATTGGATCGGATCGAAATTGGATCCGTTTTCATGAAAAGTCGATTTCCGCACATTGTTAACCGCGAAAATATTTTTTAATGTTTTAGTTAGCGTACCCGCCGATGGAGCCAGAAAAGGCTGAAATTTTGCATGGGTACGGTTTTTGGTCTAACTTGGCACATCTATTAGTCACAAAAAATTTTCAATAAATTTTAACTCCTAACCACCAAAATATTTTACTCAAAAATCAGGACTCCTGCTGTAGAACTCATGGCGAGCTTTTTAAAATCAATTTTCAGAAAATTTGGAACCATACGAAAAAGTGCTTTTAGCAAAAAAAGTATCAATTACTATCAGAAAATAATTTTCATCAAGTCATATTTAAAGGTTTCCCATTCATTTCTCGCGAAAAACAGAAAAAAGTATTTTTCAAAAATTTTGAATAATTTTCGTCTGTAAAACTCATGCCAATATCGCGCACAGGGCCGCACAGCTTTTTAAATAGGATTTTCGAAAATTTCGGAACCATACGAAAAATGCAGTCAGCGAAAAAAGTATCAGGTACTATAAAATTTTTTTTTTATCAAGTCATATTTCGTACTTGATTTTTTGAAAAATTGCAGTTAGTCAAGTTCAGTCAAGACCAAAATAGGTGAGGGAGATGTACCATATCAAAATATGCGTTTCCGATTTAATTCTCGCCAAAAAACAGAGAAAAATATTTTTCAAAATGTTGAAAAAATTTTCGTCATCTTTTTATGAAAATTTCAGTATTGATTAGGGTGCCGGATTGAAGCATTTCTATGTGAAGCTATTTTGGGGAAAATCTGAGGAACTGCATAGTATTTTTTCCAGAAAAACATTTTTTGAGAAAATTAAATAAAAATTTTTGATCCTTCTTCCTGATTGGCTGAAATTATAATGGTAATTTTAGTCATTGGGAGACTTGAAGCGTATGCGAAATTAAATTTCCGATCAAGGTTCATAACGTCGAATCACGAAATTGTTCTTCAAACCATAAAATACCTCAAAAAAAATAATTTAAATTGTCCTATTATAGACAGTCCTTCCGTGATTTCTATTGAGATGTTGTGTATTTTCACAAATCTTATGACTTGCATGAAACAACTGTTTTTATCGGAAAAGGCAAGACCTTGTTTTGACGATCAAAAATTGTAAATTTAAGTTTTGCAAATTAAGCGGTTCACGTTGGTCCAATCGGTGAAAAGATTAAATATGAATAAATTGATTGTTTAAGAAACAAATTAAATTTTGAAGATATCATCAAATTTTAAAATTATATTTTTCGTTTAATTTCAATGAAAAAATGAGCTCCAAAACGGCCGGAAGCCGATGAAAATAGATTTTTCGTTGATTTTATAATTTTGTTGAAAAAATTAAGACCAATCGGCCGAAGGCCGATAAACAGGGATATTATATTTCCAATTAAATTTTTTTTTGAAAATGAGCTCCAAATCGGCCGAAGACCGATATAGGGGAATTTTAAATAATTTTTCAATTTTTAAAATGAGCCCAAAACGCGGAGCCGAATGAAAGGGGATTTTATGTTAATTATATAATTTTGTTGAAAAATTAGCCCCAAATCGGCCAAAAGCCGATAAAAGGGGATATTATATTTTTTTTTTAATTTTTTTGTAAAATGAGCCCCAAATCGGCCGAAAGCCGATCAAGGGGGATTTTAAACTTTTATTTAATTTTATCCAAAAATTAGCCCCAAAACGGCCGGAGGCCGATGAAAGGGGATTTTATGTTAATTATATAATTTTGTTGAAAAATTAACCCCAAATCGGCCGTAGGCCGATAAAGGGGGATATTATATTTTTGATTAATTTTTTTTGAAAAATGAGGAGATTTTATATTTTGAATTTAATTTTTTTGAAAAATGAGCACAAAATCGGCCGGAGGCCAAAAAAAGGAGATATTATATTTTGAATTAAATTTGTTTGAGAAATGAGGAAATATTATATTTTGAATTTAATTTTTTAGTAAAATGAGCCCAAAATCAGCCGAAGGCCAATAAAGGAGAAAATTAAATTTTAATTTAATTTTGTTAAACAATGAGCCCCAAATCGGCCGAAGGCAAATAAAGGGAGATATTATATTTTGAATTTATTTTTTTTGAAAAATGGGCTCAAAATCGGCCGAAAGCCAAAAAAGGGAGATTTCATGTTTTATTTTTAATTTTGTTAAGAATTAGCCCAAAATCGGCCGAAAGCCGATAAAGGGAGATATTATATTTTGAATTTTTTTTGTTAAAAAATGAGCCCTTAAGGGGGTTGTCGACTCTGATTTAATAAAGGCCTTAGAGTAGGGTGGGAAATGCGATTTCAAATAGCTCTGCGCTATTTTTTTTGCTTTCAGAAGTACTAAATAATACTCCACGAGTTCAAACACAAATATGAAATTTTTTTATTTAAAAAGGTTACTATAGGTCAAACGAAGACTTCAAAAGTCCCAAAAACCAGTTTTTCACAGTTCATAAAGAAAACAAGTTTGTTCCGTTAGTGCTCATGCATATAGATAGAAGCGCCATCTGAAAAGACAATTTTAGAAAAAAAAATTTTGATGAGAAGTTGGAGAGGGTCAAATGACACTTTTAAAATTTTAATTTTCGGTTTTTTTTTTTTTTTTTCACTTTTAAAGGGCATAAAATCGGAAAATTTTCGATAAAATTTTATTTTCTGAAATCACAACTAATAACATTATTGCTTGAAATTTTTTTTTGTCAGACCAATATTACAGCATCAATTTTAACATCAAATTTTTATTTTTGAAATTTTGTGAAGTTTTTTTCTTTTGCTTTCATAAATTGGAAAATTTAGGTTCCTTTTTTAGTTTCATCAAACTAATAACATGATCAACTGAAACCAAAAAAAAATTTTATAATACAAGAACTATCTATTTTGGCAATTTTGAAGATTTTTTCTCGATTTTAGTTCAGCAGGCATCGAAGCGGCAATACCAATCTTTGATAGTGGCTTTTTTCGACATTTTTATATTTTCAAGGACGCAATATCGTAAAAACGACCTTCATTTTTTTTTTGAAATTTTTATTATAAATCCGTAATATTTTTATCTTTTGCTGTCTGAGAGTTAAATTTTGAACTTTAATATTTAAAAGTGTTTCAGTATTCGAAAAAACCCAAAAACTTAATTATTTTTCGTCCATTTTATTTCTTTGAGTTTCAAATATTGCAAAATTATAGTGAACTTTATATGCCTTCCGAATCAAGCCAAATCAATATTTATGCGAAAAAGCAAGGATCTTTCTTTCAAAATGTTCCGAGCTTTCATTTCACTCATAAACCCAAACTTTAAAATTATTGCGTATTTTTGCTTAAAATCTGGCGATCACTCGCAGACTTAAATAACAATATCCGTATTTGCCTGAAATAATTTGAATCAAAAGTATTATTTA
>SCLH01001261.1:23571-43746 GCA_004367855.1 Oikopleura vanhoeffeni | reverse complement strand
AGACGCTTTGTATGTGGGGTCTAAAAGAATATAGATTTAAAAAAAAACTTTTAGTGTTCTAGAAAGACTCACTACCTGGTTGTGTGATGTAACAATGTTGACTTTGAGATGTGAACTCAATTAGACGAAGGATAGATCTACAAACGAGTATCCTCAGATTTTTCACAACTGCCCTAGAATTGTTCTAAGGCGTGATTGAAAGGTACCAAAAAGCGACACCTACCCCCTTTAGTTCATAATTTTCTTTTTTGATGGTTAAAACTTCAAAATTACGAGTTTTTAGCATTTTTGCTTGAAAAAATAAACGTCTAATTTATCTTCACACTTAACCAGTCATTCTGATCATCAGAGAAGTGGTACGGCATTTATGACGACATTTGATTTACCTTGCACCAACGCACTTTTCAAAATACAATTTAACCAATTTTGACCATCCGGTGAAAAATCGTAATTTACAACTCGTAAATATTTTTAAACGATTCTCACATCTGCAATATTTGGTTCAATGTGAAATTAAAAAAATTTTAATTTAAGTTTAACTCAGGCTTGTTATGGGGATAGGAATAAGATCGAGTATAGGATATATATAGAATGTTTCCCTTTAAAAGCCTGGTATAACTGTTGAAATCCAAAATTTAATTTCATTCACTGTACACTTTATGTTTTGGCCCTAACCAAGTCCTCGATGGCAATAAACTAACTGTCACCTATAGTTAACTTAATCTATACATCTAATCAGTCACATAAAAAGTATGTGTTCTTTTACTTGCGAAATGAAAATTGTCATTAAGGTGATTACGGCCGATCAAAAATGGTAACTAGCTGGATTTTATTTTGAAAACCAAGCTATAGCCAATGTCAAGGGTTTGAAAATAAAATTCATCTAGTTACCATTTTTTATTGGCCGTAATCACCTAAATGACAATTTTCATTTCGCAAGTGAAAAAAACACATACCGTGAAAAGTATTTTGATAAACTTTTTTTGAAAGGGAAGTGAATGAAAATTTTATTATTTTTATACTGACATCGCATTTTGACGTCTGAACTTATCATCTTGACGTCTCATTTGCAAAAAAATGTGCTCAATTTTATTAAAAAATAATCGACCTTACGAGACTTCTTAAATTGAACAAATATACACTGTTGATGCAACCAAATTTAAGAAATTGACAAAACTGGTTGTGCAAAAAATGAAACAAAGCCTAGGCGTCCAAAATAACATCATACTAATAACGGGGCTTCCTGATCACTTTCCCTAGATTTTTGGCCAAATTTTTCAAATAATTCGGCTTATATCCCGTGAATAATAAAATACAAAAATTGGTCCAAATCCGACCATTGTTTCCAATTGGTCCGATAGACCGATATTTTAGTTCATTATTAAAAATATATTTGTGCTTAGTTTGGGCTATCTAAGAATGTAATCGGATGAGTTGCTTGCAAAAGCCGAATTATTTTAAACTTTTTGCCAAAAATCTAGTAAAAAGTGACCAGGAAGCCCCGTTATTGAAATGTCAAATAATTTTTGAATTTTATAAGGAGTTTCACAATAAATTCCTATAAAATAAATCACCAAAATGCTTACAACTAAATACTAGATCAAAGGTGATCAAATTAAAGGTGACAAAACTAGATTTGGGAAAATCAATTCTGAAAATAACTTCATTTATGACGCTCAAAAAGTAATTTGAGATATTAATCGTAAAAAAAATTGGCGATACTGACAAATTCGGTGATATTCGCACATTCGGCGATATTGGCCAAATAAATATTTTTTAGCTAAAACTCATGAAATTGCGTAGGTTTTTTCGGCGATTTCGGCAAATTCGGCGATATTCCCCCCCCTGTATTGTGTTTTTCATTTTATTGTTATAATTACTGAAAATAAATGAAAAAAACTCGTAATTAGGTTTTCTTATTTTTAGACTCGACAATGATTATCACAAAAAAATAATTAAAAGAAAGTTTGAAGGTATATTCTCCAAATTTCTATACGTAGATTGATCTGTTAGAAAATTGGCATCCATCAGTATAATTTTTACATACAAAAATTAATAACAAAAATTTTAAGTATCGGAACAGAAAATAAAATTTGTATAGTAAAAGCTTTAACCCCTATGAGAGCTATTAAAGTGGATTTCATTATTTCGGAAAGACCGGAAGTAACAAAAATAATAGGAATGGAAGTTCAAGGTTCTAATCGTCTATAGTGTTTGCGATCAATTTAAAAAAAATGAAAATTTAATTTTTTGGTGAATCGTTCGAAAAATATTTTATTCTTCTTTTTTTTTTATTATAAAAAAAAATTTAAAACACCCGTCAATTAGAGACCGGAAATTGAATGTTACTGCTGAGATAGTCACTTTTTCGGAAATGTTATTCCTAATCTTTTTTAGTTAAGTTTTTCGTTCTGAGGTTTCTGACTGACGTTTTTTATTTTTCCCACAGAAAATTTTTAGAAAATCATAAATTTTGAAAAACTCTAGCAATTCAAAATAATTGGCTCTTCCGCGGGAAAAATGAAGTGCTGAACAGTTTAATTTCTTAGATATAATTATATTAAAATTTAAGTCTATCTCAAATCTCAATGACTTAACAACAATTAAGTTGCTAACATTTCTATTTTTCTCATGATATGAGTTTAAAGTGGCTTTATGCCTCAATACGATATCGATACACTGACTAACCATTTATGGAAATCCCCAATAATCGTAACCCATGACCATTTAATGGATACCCATAACCATTTAATGGAAACCCATTGCGATTCATTGAAACCATTTTTAAAAAACAATGCATGTTTGAGTAAAATAAACTCTGNACCCCTATGAGAGCTATTAAAGTGGATTTCATTATTTCGAAAAGACCGGAAGTAACAAAAATAATAGGAATGGAAGTTCAAGGTTCAAATCGTCTATAGTGTTTGCGATCAATTTAAAAAAAAATGAAAATTTAATTTTTTGGTGAATCGTTCGAAAAATATTTTATTCTTCTTTTTTTTTATTTAAAAAAAAACTTAAAACACCCGTCAAATAGAGACCGGAAATTGAATGTTACTGCTGAGATAGTCACTTTTTCGGAAATGTTATTCCCAATCTTTTACAGTTGAGTTTTTCGTTCTGAGGTTTCTGACTGACTTTTTTTATTTTTTCCACAGAAAATTTTTAGAAAATCATAAATTTTGAAAAACTCTAGCATTTCAACATAATTGGCTCTTCCGAGGGAAAAATGAAGTGCTGAACAGTTTAATTTCTTAGATATAATTATATTAAAATTTAAGGCTATCTCAAATCTCAATGACTATACAACAATTAAGTTGCTAACATTTCTATTTTTCTCATGATATGAGTTTAAAGTGGCTTTATGCCTCAATACGATATCAATACACTGACTAACCATTTATGAAAATCCCCAATAATCGTAACCCATGACCATTTAATGGAAACCCATAACCATTTAATGGAAACCCATTGCGATTCATTGAAACCATTTTTGAAAAACAAGGCATGTTTGAGTAAAATAAACTCTGTTTTTGGTGTTTAATTTGCTCCAAACTCTTCTAAAAAGTTTGTTGATTTTGGCTGCCCTATAATTGATCCCTTAACATGTAATTTAGAAAAACTCCAAAAATTACAAATTTTTATCAATTTTTTGGCTGAAAACAACTTTTCAAATTTTGCCCAAAATAACCATGTAATGGAAACCCATTATCATTTAACGAAACCCAATATCATTAAATGGAAACCCATACACATTTAATGGAAACCCATTACCATTTATGGAAACTTTTTTTTTCGCGAAAGTGGGTTTCCATAAATGGTNATTTCACCCTGAATTCTAAAAAGTATGGCCTATAAGTAACCGGCCCAAATTGAAAAGTTCGCAAAAAAAAAGTTCGGCTGATCGGAAACAAAAAGTTACCACCAAATTGCAAGCCTGCAGATTTCATGCATCAAGAAGCTTTGGCTAACAGCTAATCAAAATTTTTACCAATCAGCTGTCAAATTTGATAATTAGGTAACATTTGGCTTAAATATTAAATTTCATGAAGATTCGGATTTACATTATCACGATAATTTCAATGTCATGCATCGTTTCGTGGGTCATATTCACCAATAAAAAATGTTCTATCATGGTCTGGAATACCGGTTTTTCTGCGAGGTAAACAAAAAAAATCATTCAATTTTGAAAATTCTAGATTTTGTCTAGATTTGCTTTTGAAAAAAAAAGTTGACACCATGAGCATTCCCTAGCGTCGAACTTTAGTCATAACCGATATTAATTATCCAGTAATTAATTTCATAAGGGCCTCAAAAAATTACGAAACTACCCCTTAACCCGTCATAAAACGGTAGCTACCATATACAATGCATGTATGAAAAATTATTTGAATTCTGCGTAATATGACCCGCCTAGACACAATGCATTAAACATTAAACATTATAAAAAAATGTCTTAATCAAATTCAGAAAATTGGTAATTATTTTTAAGCAAAATTTTAACCCTTATAATTGAATTTGAACGACTGATTTTTAATCAGTGAACTCTCAGCTTTCAATTGGTGGTACTTTGTTCCGATCAGACGACCTTTTTTCGAAACTTTTCATTCTCCGGTTTACTCCAAGTCAATTTTCAGAATTCTAGGAATAATTAATCAAAAAATCCTGTCCGATCACATTGGACCGCATTTATATTATCCTACCTAAGTCGAAAAACGGCTTTTTCTTAACATCAGTCTAACAAGAAGATAGACAGTTTGGCAAGAGCTCGAAAATGAGGCTAAAGTCGCGCGTCTCAAGCCTGAGATTCTAGAATAAAAAAGCTCAAAATTTTGGAAAAAATCTTACCGCATCACATTTTGTTCTTACATTTATTCCGCTACTTTGCCTGTAAATTTGAGACGCTTTGCTATGTGGGGTCTAAGAAGAATATAGATGTTAAAAAAAAACCGTTTAGTGTCTAGAAAAGACTCACTACCGTTGTGCATGATGAAACAATGTTGACTTTAGATGTGACTCAATAGAGAAGCGATAATCTACAAACGAGTATCCTCAGATTTTTCACAAACTGCCTCGTGAATTGTTCTAAGGCGGTGATTGAAAGGTTACCAAAAAGCGACACCTTACCTCCCTATTTAGTTCAATATTTCTTCTTTTGATGGATTAAACGGGTCAAAATTACGAGTTTTTAGCATTTTGCCCTTGAAAAAATAAACGCTAATTGTATCTCACCCACTCTTACCCAAACAGTTCATTTTTTTTTCTTGGTTCCATATCAGAGAAGCTGCGTACGGGCGATTTATGACGACATTTGATTTTACCCTACCATTGCACCAACGCACTTTTCCAAATACAATTTATACCACATATTTGACCGATCCGGTGAAAAATTCGTCATTTACAACTCGTAAATAGTTTTAAACTATTCTCACATCTGCCAATATTGTGGTTTACAATCTCAAATTAAAAAAATCTTAATTAAGTTTAAACTCAGCGCTTGTTTATGGCGATAGGAATAAGATCGAGAGTTATAGATATATAAGATGCTTTCCCTTTAAAAAGCCTGGTGATAACTGGTTGATATCCAAAATTTAATTTCATTCACTGTCACACGTTTATATGTTTTGGCCCTACCAAGTCCTCGATGGCAAGTAAACTAACTGTGCAAGCTATTTAGTTAACCTAATCTATAACATCTAATCAGTTCACATAAAAAGTATGCTGTCTTTTACCTTGCAGAAATGAAAATTGTCAATGAAGGTGATTTACGGCCGATGCAAACAATGGTAACTAGCTCGCATTTTTTTGAAAACCAAGCTATAGCCCAATGTCAAGGCGATTTGAAAATAAATTCATCTAGTTAACCATTTTTTATTTGGCCGTAATCACCTAAATGAACAATTTTCATTTCGCCAACGCTGAAAAAAACACATTACCGTGAAAAGTTATTTGATAAACCTTTTTCTGCAAAGGGAAGCTGCAATGAAAATTTTATATTTTTATTACTTGACATCGCAGCTTTGAACGTGCTGCAACTTATCATCTTGACGCTCTCCATTTTGCAGAAAAATGCTCCTGCCAATTTTATTAAAAAATAATCGACCTTACGAGAACTTTCTTAAATTGCGAACAATATACACTGTTGATGCAACCAAATTAAGAAATTGACCAAAAGCTGCATTGCTGCCAAAAAATGAAACCAAGCCTAGGCGTCCAACAATAAATCATACTAATAACGGCGGCACCCTTCCACATGACAGCTTTCCCTAGATTTTGCGCCAAATTTTTCAAATAATTCGGCCTGATATCCCGTGAATATAAAATACAAAAATTGGTCCAAATCCGACCATTGTTTCCAATTGCGTTCGATAGACCGATAATTTTAGTTCCATGTATTAAAATATATTTGCTGCCTTAGTTGGGCTATCTAAGAATTGTCAATCGGATGAGTGCTTTGCCAAAAGCACCGAATTATTTTGAAACCTTTTTGCCCAAAATGCTCTGGTTATAGTAAAAAGTGACCAAGGAAGCCCCCGTTATTGAATGTCAAATATTTGAATTTTTATAAGAGTCCACAACTAAATTCCTAAAAATAAATCACCAAAATGCTACAACTACAATACTTAGATCAAGCCGTGATAAATTAGAGCGTGACAAAACTAGATTTGGGCAAATCAATTGCTGAAAAGAAGCTGTCATTTATGCAGCGCTTACAAAAAGTAATTTGACGAATATTAATTCGTAAAAAAAATTGGCGATACTGCAAAATTCGGTGATATTCGCACATTTCGGCCGATATCGCATGCACCCCGCAATAAATATCTTTAGCCCCTAAAACTCATGCAAATTGCGTAGCGTAGGTTTTTCGGCGATTTCGGGCAAATTCGCGCGATTTCCCCCCCTCCCTGCTATTGCTGTTTTTCATTTTATTGTGTATAATTACTGAAAATAAATAAAAAAACTCGTTATTAGGTTTTCTTATTTTTAGACTCGACAATGATTATCACCAAAAATAATTAAAAGAAATTTGAAGGTATATATCTCAAATTTCTATACGCTAGCATTGCATCTGTGAGAAAATTGGCCCATCCATCAGTATAATTTTTACATACAAAAATTAAATTAACAAAAATTTAAAAGGATCGCCGCAACAGAGAAATAAAATTTGCGAGTATAGATTAAAAGCTCTTAACCCACTATGAGACTATTAAAGTGGATTCATTATTTCGAAAAGACCGGACGGCTAACAAAAATAATAGCGAATGCGAAGCCTTCAAGCGTTCAAATCGTCTATAGCTGCTTTGCCGATCAATTTTAAAAAAAAAATGAAAATTTAATTGTTGGTGAATCGCTTCGCAAAAATATTTATTCTTCTTTTTTTTTATTTAAAAAAAAACTTAAAACACCCGCTCAAATAGAGGACCGGAAATTGAATGTTACTGCTGAGATAGTCACTTTTTTCGGGAAATGTTATGGCCTAATCTCCTTCCCCCCCATAATCTTTTACAGTGTGGAGTTTTTCGGTTCTGAGCGCTTCTGAACTGAACTTTTGATTTTTTCCACAGAAAATTTTTACGAAAATCGATAAATTTTGAAAAACTCTAGCATTTCAACAGTTTAATTGGCTCCTTTCCGAGGCGGAAAATGCAAGTGAGCGCATAAACAGCTTTAATTTCTTAGATATAATTATATTAAATTAAAGCGCTATCTCACAATCTCAATGACTATAACAACAAATTAAGTTGCCACCGCTAACATTTTCTATTGTTTTCTCATGATATGAGTTTAAAGTGCGCTTCATGCCACTCAATACAGCATATCATACACTGAAACTAACCATTTGATGAAAATCCCCTAATAATCGCTAACCATGACCATTTAATGGAAACCGCATAACCATTTAATGGAACCCATCCGATTCATTGCAAACCATTTTTGAAAAACAAGGCCATGTTTGAGCTAAAATAAACTCTGTTTTTGGCTGTTTAATTTGCCCTCCAAACTCTTTCCTAAAAAGTTTTGTTGATTTTGGCGCCTGCGCCTATAATTGATCCCTTAACATGCCTAATTTAGAAAAACTCCAAAAATTACAAATTTTTATCAATTTTTTGGCTTCAAACAACTTTTCAAATTTATGCCCAAATAACCATGCTAATGCGAAACCAGATCATTTAACGAAACCCAATATCATTAAAATGGAAACCCATACACATTTAAAATGGAACCCATTACCATTTATGGAAACTTTTTTTTTTCGCCGAAAGTGGGTTCCGATAAATGGTCTTAAGGCAGTGTACTCAAATGGTCAGGGAAATGAACGCCAATGTTATAAGCTTCCAGCTTCATATTACATATTTAACTCGCTAGACTCGAATTTTTAGCCAACTAGTTGCCACACACCATCTTAATCGGCATTTTACGACGCCTAATCATTAATGACAAGATCAGCTTATTAGAAGCTTATCGATAAATTTTGAAACAAAATGACGTTGTGCCAGCTTTTTTGTTTGTGAAAATTTTTACGGTATTACTAGTACTTATTTTTGCAAAAAAATTTTTTAAATCACAAAATTAAACCTTTTCACCCCCCCCCCTTTCTCGGCGGATCAAAAAAATAAAGTTTTTAAGACTTTTTTCCCATTACATCATAGCCCCAAAATGCCATCACGTGACCGTATATTTAAGGAATAAGCGTTGGTAAAAGTCAGTACTGTTTTTTTCAAAAAATTGCTAAATCAATTTTTGAAAGAAGCTGAAGGTGGTTTCCTTAGAAGTTTTTAAGACTTTTTTTCCATTAAGACACCAAAGTCCAAAAGCGATCACGCTGACCTTCAAATTAAGAAAAATAAGGTTTTGGCTGAAATGTTAAACAATAGTGATCAAAATTACGCCGAAAATTATTTTTTTGGGGCCAATAAAACACCTATTTAAGAGCTTTGAACATAATGAATATTTTTCCAAACACGCTCACTGGATCTTTTATTTTCGGAGGAAATAAGATATTTATACATATTTCAAACCTTATTTTTTGAAGTTATTTCCGATCTTTATCCTGATTTTATTCGGACATTTAGGTGCCCTAATGCAGAAAATGTTACTTAAAAAATCTCAAAGTTTGCTTTATCCTCAAAAGCTTATTTGGTTTGTAATTGAGGAACTCTCAAATGTACCGTATATCAACTACTATGTTTTTTTCAAAAAGTTACTCAAATTATCTCGAAGACCCATTGAAAGAATCCGTTTTAAAACTTTTTAAGACTTTTATTCCATTACGACGAATAGCCCGAAAAAACTAGAATTAAATTTATTTAATTAGAAGAAAATTACGTTAGAATCAATGAAAGGTTTGCGTAGCGCGTGACTACGTCTCTGATTCTTAGAACAATAAATGATATTTGAACAATCATTTTAGAGTCAACTTTACTCAGCAGAATTTGCAGAAAACAATATAATATTTTATTATTTTTTTATTTTTAAACACACTGCTTAGCAAAATCATTTGAAGTTTTATATGAGGTAATGGCCAAATATAAATTAAGCGTTTAATTTCGATTCTTATCTTATACTTTTTCGCAACTTTTAGCAACTTTCGCCAACTTTTTTTGTTTTCTTTATCTTCATTAAATGCCTTTAAATCGCTTAAAATTTTATTGTTATTTATTTGCTATTAGAAAATTGCTGAGTATTATTTTTGTTAAGCCCCTATTTGAAAAATGAATGGCTTGATAATGAAACTTTTGCCTCATATGCGCCGATTTTAAATGAGGCCAACTTGTTGGCCTCGAATCGAGTCTGGCCGTACAGATTCATGCATGTCTAAAGTCTACGAGTTAATATTCCATTATGATTTCGTTATAATTAATAATAATTACTTTCCATCAGATATATTTATAGATATAGAACTAGATATATTTATATTGCCAAATGTTTTTTCTCTATTTTTAAAAAACATATTTCTCATTGTGGAGAATCTTTAGTAAAGACTTATTTTAGAAAATTGGAAAGGCTACAAATGTCATATTTTCATGGCCATTTACATTTGTATGTAAATATTTTTGCATACACAAAACACAAAATTTGAGCTATCGATCTTATTCTGCTAGAACCAATCTCCATCAATCAAAATTTTTTAAACACGTAGGTGATTGAAAAATTTGATTTCTCATAAACCAATAATACGTTTAAATTAGTTTTCAGCGCGAAATTAAAATTGGGAGCAAACATTTAATATTCTATTATTTTCTCAGTAATTCTTGCTCTCTTTTAAAACTTACCTTTGATATAGGGATGAGAGGTTATTGGATATGCTGGCAATTCTATACAATCAATCATATTAAAAATCAGCCTGTTTCCGTTTTCAAAATCAAATTTAATCGAGAAATTTATCTGTCCATAATTTTCTGCACCTTCTGAAATCGTCGAAACTGACTGAATTAAAAGTAAGTCTTTATTCGTCAAAAATATTTTTTTTCTTACATGACTTTCGGAAATTTTCTCATTTTTGTAAACCGCCATATCCGAGCTTGAAACTGACGGTTTTCTTGACGAAATACTATTGTTCAAGTTTAATTTCTCGACACTTTTCTCATTTTCGAGCGATATATTTTCATTTTCTGGCGAAATAACTAATTGGGTATTTCTCATTTGTTCGGGATCAGGCACACATTGTTCCAAGTCTTCTTGAATTGATTTATATAAACTTGGGCGCGGCGGCGCGAGCGGGGCGCTGACTTCGGCATGTGCCAAGGAGGATTTTGAGCTCTTGAGGGATTTTGAACTTTTGATAGAATCCTTGACTGAGCCTTTTCTTGAGTCCTGAAGTGACATTCGATCATCGTACTCAGAAATGAGCTCGTCGAGGATAAAACTCGTGTGCCCAGAAGCATTTGATAAAGATAATCTACCAGCTATAAACAAATAATTTGATAATTCGAACAACCGCACAACACGGTTTGCATGCTTGTATCCGATTTAAAACGACTTTGTCATGAATATGATTTATGTGAAAAATTGAAGAAATTAATCGTTTCAACATCGTGTGATAATGTTTGAGGTTTCAAACAGTAGTTGGTTCCAGATAGTTTCAAGTGAAGATGACTGGTTGTGAGCGCCGCCAAAAATTATATGAGTTGAAACATCTATGTCTAATTTTCAAAATTCATGCAATTAACAACTTCAATTTGAAAAATTATTGCGAACTAGTATTTTTATAGTCATACAAAAGATTTTTTGGCGAAAAAAGTAAAAATTAATGAAAAACAAATATAAAATTGACAATTTCTTGTTTGAGGAATAAAAGTTAGTTTTATTTCAGTTATTTTCAAGGTGTAGGCCCGCGCCACACGAAAACCAAAATTATCTTTCCTCACTGAGTACTGGTCAATGTTTTGATGTCATTATCACTTGGTTGTTCATTCTTATAGAGATATGATCATAAAAATGAATCATTTTTATGATCGAATAAATAGACTCAAAGAATACTCGAAAATTTCATAATAAATACCATATGCCCTTATTGCCCTCTCGTATAGATTCGGTCCTTCAAAAATGCGGAGGTGAGAAAACAACGCGGCTTTCAAAAATCACTGAGCCGATTAGATTCTAAGATAGCTCAAACTAAACACAAATATTTAGTGAATATTACAATATTAAAATTGGTCCAAATCAGACGATTGTATCTATTTTTTACCAAAAACTATATTAAAAAATTGATAAATTAAAAATTTCAGTTATTTCAGAGAACAATAAAAAAAAAGGTTCATATTAAAACCCATTTTAAAGTTTATATTCATTAGATAATGGTGCTCAGTTTGACTTATCTACGATCTTATCTACGAACTTAATCGGATAACTCATTATCAAACGTCGCGTCGTTTTCTCACTCCCGTATTTTTGAAGGACCGAATCTATACGAAAGGGCAATAAGGATATATAACAGAACAATTAAAACTTTGATCCCGAAACTCCGATCCCGAAAAATAGATCTCAAATCCCTGATAAAATTGGTTTGAGTTTCATGGTTTCAACGAGTGGAATTTCGATCGTACTTCACTTCAGTCAGGAGTGAATATTTCCCCAAATGTGCTATTTGAAAAGTCAAGATTTCTGAACTAACACTTGAGTGTTATGTGACAGTTATCAACTTCTCTGAGATATAGCTGCGCGAAACTAACTGCTCGAGTTTTCGTCCCTCATTCTGCTTTTAGCTCTAGAGAGAATCACACGAAATAAATTATGAAAAAAAAATAAATAATCGTTTTATGTTTGCATAGCCTAGAACCCACATAAACATCCTTAAATAGTTGGTACCCAGACCAACTGTAACAGTTACATTGCCTTGATCAGCCTAGGGAGTTCCTAGTAGGGACCATCTGTTTCATAACGGGAATGCGCAGCGGACAAATTTCTTATTTTTGAACTGTCGATATCTACGAAAAAATAAGAAGAGAAATATAAAATAAAATATAACTTCACCGGTGACAGTACTGGCGATGGATTTAAATTACCGGTTGCGGCTCGAGTGCAGCATAGTGTCAGCGGAACTTTAAACAAAAACTATCAATATTACCACATTAAATTAATAAATACGGAATTATAGATTATTTACCATCAAAAAATGTCAATTTTAAAATACTACACTCTTTTGAAAACTTTTTTATTATTGAATGATGTGGTTTATGTCAGTTAACTTTATACTGTAAGATCCGAAGTAACTGGAACTTATTTTTTTTCGATTTGGTTGCAAATATTGAATTATTCTTACCAGATCTCGAGGATGTTTTATGTGATGTTGCAGGCAAACTTTCTCTTCTTTTACTCATAGTTTCTTTGTTACTTTTTTCTTCCTAAAAATTGATTGATTTTTCTACTACTGATTCTTAATTAAAAAAACATCTTCACCAAAAGTGGAGAGTAAGTGCCTATCAAGACCACAAAAAGAAAATGCCGCACTATAAACGTCATTTATAATACCGTGTTTATTTATACTGTAGTTTTTCAAATTACCATTATTTATACCAAAAAATGTGTTTTGTTTTAGCGGTTATAAAGCATAACTTGTATACCATTCAATCAGGATATTTGAAATTTAAAATCTAAAGAAAGTCTGGAATTATGGAAACAAAGTTTGTCAAACAAACTGAGTCTGATTTTTGAACTTGGAGAAAAAAAATGAGATACGTCGGTGAAAAATTCAATCGGAAACTTTTTACTTATGATTTAATTTCGAAAAATATTTCACTTTTTTTGACGCGTGAATCTTCGAATTTTGGTGTGATAAGTTGGTTTTTAAACCATTCAGTTTTCTAGATATTTCCGATTCCGAGTTTTCGTTTTAAATTTTTCTTTGACTTTTAGAAGAGCGCCAGCACAAAAGGTGCGCATCAATGAACAAAGTCATAGTAGGATATTCAGAACGGCAAGGGTACAAAACGCAGGCCAAATTCAAAGCATATGCTGCTCCAACTTTATGGTTAATTTGTATCAGGGATGCCAAAAATGACAATTAAAATGTCCCAAAGTGACCACAAGAGCCGCTAGAGAGCAAATGCGAAGCATTTGCTGGACTATTTTTTGTTGGCCTAATAAGTAAATTTGTATCAGGGAAGTCGAAAATGACAGTTAAAATATCCCAAAGTGACCACAAAAGCCGCTAGAGAGCAAATGCGAAGCATTTGCTGGACTATTTTTTTGTTCGCCTCATGAGTAAATTTGTATCNTATTTTTTTAGGCTGCATATAGCCTGCGTGTTTGCTCTCTAGCGGCTTTCGTGGACCATTTAGAGCTTAACCTTTTTTGAATTCGATTTCCTGAGGTCGTTTTACCCTCAATGGGTCCCATGGCGGGCCATATTTTTTTGGCCTGCGTTTGGCCTGCGGTTTGTACCCTTGCCTTCAGAACATCTAAAAAAAATCTAAAAAATTGGATTCTAAATGTGCAAATTCGAAAAAATATTTCCAAAAAATGTTTTTAAAATTGACCAAAAATTTTTTAATTTCATTTTCGGAAAGAAATATGGTTCTCCGCCTTATTCCTGTAAATGTCAAAAAAACATATAAAATTTGAATAAAAACTCAAAAGTGTATATTACAGTTTAGGAAAACTCTGTAATTTTAATGTTTTTAAAGAGCTCCTAATCCTTAGTTTTCAGGCGAATCGTGTCCGAAATACATATGCAGTAAATAAATCATTTTTGTTTTCCAATTAGTTTAATACCACCGACTATTTGCCATTGACCTCCGTTTAACGCCTGAGGCTGTTCAAATAACACATAATTGTCCCTATAATTATCTGCCCAACCCAAGTTTGAATTTCGAATATTTACCTTTATCGGCGTTTTTCTCCGAATTTTTGGAATCGGAAAATCTACTATAAAACTATCACTTGTTTCCTCTATTATAACAGGCACATCATGTTCGTCCTTGATTTCGGCATATTTTTTCAAATCTCCATCACTAACAAATGGCCGATAAACTCTATTAGAGTCAAGCGGTGAATCAAATCGATTTCGGGTAGAAAAGGATGAAAACCATTCGCCAGTTTTGCTTTATTTAGAGGTTTAAAATTAGACATAATTGAGTTTGAATAAGTTGAAAATTCTGTTTAGGAAAAATCCTCTAAAATATGTATAAACCTCGACCATAGAGGCTTACGAGCTCTTGAGCAGATCCAAAACTGGAATTTTGTAGCTTTTTAGGATGAATGCGACGTTAATACCGACAAAATATAATTGAACTTAAAAATATAATTTCGATTTTGTTCGATCTTGAATTGACCAAAAACAATTTGGCAAAGTTAAAATTAAAAAATTTGGCCAATAAAACTTCAAAATAACAGAAGAGCTTCGTAATCATTTTGACTGATGGCAGCCAGTAAACAATAAAGCAATCTCAATTTTGATCAGAGAACTTGAAGTTTCAAAAATAGTACATTTTCAAATAAAAAAAATTTAATGAATAATTAAAATTTAAAAAAAATGGAATTAAAACAAATAAAATTTCCAAACAAAAATAACTTTTCAAAACAAATAAAATTTCAGCAAAAAATGGAAAATTTTCAAATTTTTTTGCATGTTTCAGATCAAAATTTTAAGCCGACAGACTTTAATTTCAATTTAAGTCACAAATTAGATACCATCACCGGTTTAAAAAAAAATAAAATCATAAAAATTTCCAGTTTTTGGACTAAAACAATAAAATTGAGAAAAATAAAGCGGACTTCTGAAGCTTAAAGGTATTTGAATGTCAAATTTCAACAATTCACAATGATAAGCAGAAAAACAAATTATCGTTTGAAAAATCAAGAAATTTGACAAACTTAATTCTCAACAAACTTGACAACAAACATTATGTCGCAAAGTTAAATTTAAAATAATATCAATTATGTGTCTGAAATTATCAAGGAATATGACTCCACCCTCATCTTTTTATTCCTTGTTTTTTCATTTTCCTCTAATTTTTTATTCCTGAAAAGCACCGAATTTATCTGTAATATTTCTTCTGCGGATAAATTTGCCAAATTTAAGTTAATCTCGCTCATAATTCCGGGTCATTCCGCCATAAAAACTCAAGTTTTTGCATAAAAATTCGATATATTTTGTTAAGAAAACTTCTACGTCTTCAGATTGATTTTAGCTCGAATCATAATTGAATCTTGATCGACCCCAAAACAAAATCTCGATTGAATAATAATTCATCCATGCCGCGAGCAAAATCCTCAATTATTGTTTTACAGCAGAATATATCAAAAATAGAAATTTCACAATTACACAAGGGCCTAATTTACGTACATTACTGTATGTTAAAAAGTTCAAACATAAAAGATAACGATTTTGAAAGTATAATTGGAAATAAAATTTACATGTGACATTTATACTTTGGTCAAAATTCTGACCGGTGATTTTTTAACACACAATTGAACAGTCCAAATTTTGGACTATAATTTCTATCTGAACATCCCAAAAATTAATTATACATTTTTTAACCTTGGTATTATAAACGATCGCATTCATTTTCTAAAGAAGTTCCAGAAATTTCACTGTCTGTTTTTTGGTTTTTATTTAAATTTGAATCACTTAACCCCCTCACACCTTTTAAATATCTAAAGGCAAAAAAAATTTTGGGAGTCAAAACGGCGCAGAAATCACATCGTCACAGACCTACAATTCAAATATGTCATCGAGTTTGCAATTTTATTTCCAAAAATATTGTTTAAAATTTTATACGATGAGCCGTTCGAAAGTTATTTTTTCCTACTTTTTTTTAGGATTTTCGTCAAAATTTCTCAAAAAATTAATTGTGTGAAAACGATACATAATATCGAAATTCTGAGGAAGCAAGTTTTTAGGAAAGTATTTGAGAATTCTTTTGATGTGAGTTTATTTGATCTGCAGTCTCTATACGAAGAATAATTGCTTCACATGTGATTTTTATGAAACTCAAAATCATGAAGAAAAAATATTTTTCAAAAAATTATTTTTCGAAAGAATTGAACGGCAATTTAACCCAATAGAGCCAACAAAGACAAATCGATCAAATATAGAACATGAGGTGGTACTGATTTTGAGTTTTCAGCTGATTAGCTATATTTTTCATCATTTACTGCGATATATTCGACCGCGGGCGATATGAATAATTGTTTTGTAGCGATCAACATATATTTCATATTTAAGACCAGCTCAATAGCTAAATTTCACTCCTAAATGTAATTTATATGTCATTGTAAAAAATGTATGGTTTTTCAGAAATACAAGTTGAGTGAAACTCTCTTTTATCTGGCAGTTATCGTGTTTACAGACTTCGAAATTTGAATTATGTATTTTTATTTTTAATTCTATCCTTTGATCTCAATAGTAAAATAAGTTATTGATATCTTTTTCAGTTTTCCAAGATAAGCGCTCAAGTATTGCCTTTAGATAGACTTTTGGGTGTGAGGCGAAGTTCTCGTTTCTGGGTGTGAGGAGGTTAAATTTGAAAATTATTGATTGATTAGATCAAAACATGAAAATATATTCCAAGATTAAAAAAAATACAATTTTATTATTAACCGATTTTATAATTTCGTCAAGAAAATAAGCAAACGCAAATAAATTGTCAGTGGTTTCCCACTATAGAGTAATTT
This sequence comes from Oikopleura vanhoeffeni, assembly GCA_004367855.1. Lineage (NCBI taxonomy): Eukaryota > Metazoa > Chordata > Appendicularia > Copelata > Oikopleuridae > Oikopleura > Oikopleura vanhoeffeni. The sequence goes on along the minus strand of SCLH01001261.1, from coordinate 26,628 downwards.
AATGAAAAAATTCATCTTTCAATCGGATCAATTTGAATTCAGTCTATTTATGGTTATCGATAGGGATCTGGCAATTCATCGCAACGCATTTGCCATCATTGAGATAAAACTCTGCGAATGCAAACGAGATGAAGATCCATACTCCATTATTTTGATAGTCAACGCTTTAGGGACATCCATGGCACTTTTGAAATTAACCAACGCTTTTGGGACATCTATGGCAGTTATGAAATTAACCAACGCTTTTGGAACATTTACATTATTAGTCCCGTACATTTGATAAGTTTAGTGTACCACTTGAATCTTAAATTAAATTCCAAAATGTCTTAAAAGTAAACAATATTTTCATACCTGAAATCTAAAATAAATAAAATAATCACAAAACTGCCACGAATGTCCCAATAGCGTTGGTTAATTTCAAAACTGCCACAGATGTCCCAAAAGCGTTGGTAAATGCCAAAACTGCCATAGATGTCCCAAAAGCGTTTTTAAATTTCAAAAGTGCCATGAATGTTCCAAAAACCTTTGTATTCGAAAATCATGTGACATGATTCATGTCTCTTTAAAGATATAGTTATTCCTACCAGAATTTACCTTGCCATGAATTTCCCATAAGCGTTGATTATCATTATAGCGATGTGTATTAGTGATCATTAATTTGATGTGCTTATGTCTTTCATTCTGACTTTAATTGAAAATATTAATTAGACATATGTACACATATATTGACAATTTCTGACTTGTGATCTACTCAATTTTTATCAAATTCAGGGCTTATAAGCTCCAAATATGGTTTTATTTATGTAAATTGTCATCATTTTCTGCCAATTTCAAGAGCAGATAATATAATAACCGAACGAAAAAGCCTTTATCATCTGAAAACGCCCGTACTTCATTCAACAAATTTAAATCAAATTAAATTATTTCAAAAGCAGGCTTCCTTCGGGAGTTAACCCACCGAAGCATAAAAAAAGTTCCGCCGAGGCACGAGAGTCTTCGAGGAGGCTCTTCTCTGAGCGCTATTCACAGAAAACTCTTATAAGATCAATCCTCAATTTTGTCCTTCATGATCAAGTTAAAGAGATAAATTTTCGAAAAAAAAATTTAATGTTCTAGAATTTTTATGTTTAAGTTTAGAAAAAAAGGTTTGTTAAGCGAGGTTAATTAAACCACGTGATACCACGTACTACCTCATGGTAGGCTCTAGGAAAAGTATGTTCATCTCAATAACTGCGTAGTGCTATTTTCTATTCAATACTTAGGTCAGATTGAGTTTATCTGTTGGAAATCCAAGGATACTTTTTTTAATAAGCTTAAAACATTCATGAAAAAATCACGATTTTAAAATTTTTTGTTACGTTTCCCGATTTAATGAAATTATTTGATGATGATTCCAATATCAAGGCAAATATGATATAAAAGTACCACTCTGGCATAGTTTTCACAAATTCAACATCTTTTCAAAGGATATCATTTTATCCATACTGATATCGAAATACGATGTTTTGAAATTTCACTCCAAAAGAAATGTTTTCGCTCCAAATATGTCCAGAATGCTATTTTTTTTGCGAATTGTACTCAAAACATTTTCTTAAAAACTAGCTTATTTAAATTCCAGATTTAGGTCAAACAGTATATTTTCGAAAGTAAGACTTAACCCGTGTAAGCGCAGAGCCTTTATAAGGGCTTTTGCATATTTTAAATCATCTAAAAAATGCAAGAAACATCGTAAAATTGTCTTGTTCGAAAATATTTTAAAGAATTTTGCAAGGATGTCAAAAATATCTTAATTTTTTTTTGGAAATTTTGTTCAAATATTACGGAGGGTTGATTTTTTGAGATTTTTTTCCAATCTTTTACTTCTAAAGAAATTAAATGCGAATTATTGCGTAAATTAAAATTTGAAAATAATCAGTTTTTAGGAAAGTGTTTTGTCCATGGTTGACACTCAAAACAAAGATTAATTGGTATACAGGAACATATATTTTTTTCAGAAGTGATATTTCAAAATTTTCAATTTTAAGTATTTCACGAAAATATTTTAATTATTAAAAAAATAATTCGAGCAATCAAATATTGTCCACAGATTCACTTGATAAGTATATCGACCCAGAAATGATATCAGAAGTGTACTAATNAACTCTCCTCCCACTTGGTGCTGTGGTGCTTAAAAAACTCTGTTTTTACTTTTGGTCGGAAGCAAAAGGATAGATCTTCCTTTCAGGCTTTTCAAAATTTCTATAACTTGTTTCGTTTTGTTCTGAGCCCCAATCTAAAATGTCAGAAACCGTTGAAAACCCCCTTAAGGGGGTACTGGTCGCTGGTTTTATGAGGCCTTAGGCGCAATATAAATGTTCCAAAATGACCAGGGTGATAACAAAGTGCACTACCGACCGAATCATCGCAAAAATAATTTAAAAACTTTCGCGTGAATGAATGAATGAATTTGAAAACAATTCCTAGGAGGAGATAGTTTTTCCGACGGATAATTGCCAAAAAACTGTAGTTTTCTGCATATTCTAGAAAAACTAAAGCGAAATTAAAAATTTTGACCGAATTTAAGTTTTTCCTAACACTTTTACAAATCATGTCAAAATTTCAGATAATTTCGACATAAAACGTGGGAGAAGATTGTTTTACCATTTTGGCTTGGGTTCTCTTGTGTCACTTATGTGTCAGGGAGTGTGTCCATACAAAAAAGTGTTGACACATTTCTTACGCAAGCTCAAGGGGGTTCTATAGGCAAAATGGACTTTTTGAATTGCTTATTTCTCTCGGCATAGACATAGGAAGTGAATAAAACATTCTGATAAGTTCGTAATCTCTGGAAGACGTTTTAAATTATATTTTTAAGATGGCATGTTGAACCAACCGGTAAATGAAGTTAACCAGGAGCAAAAAATTTCTTTCAAAAAATTATTCAAAATTTGATATCATCTGCGAAATTCAAAGGCGGAAAAAATTGTTGTCGATTTTTTTAATTTTCTTACTAAAAAGGTATCAAAGCTGACGAAAAGGACTGTTTTTTTGCTATTTTGGCCACGGAAAATTGTATTT
>SCLH01001261.1:0-22073 GCA_004367855.1 Oikopleura vanhoeffeni | reverse complement strand
CCGGGCGTTTGTACGAAAAAGGCCGTTGTCCTACATATAGGCTGTTGTCCGGAAAAGGCCATTCTAAGCTGCCCCTACAAAAACTTTTATTGGAAATAATCGCTTTCAGTCTAAGGCTATAGAAAATAATAAATCATTATTATTTGAATTATATAAAAATACTAAAAATGTTTCATAGAAAATGAAGGCGTGAAAATAAAACGCTTGACTCCTGAACCGGAAGTGAAAATGCCGGATGTGAAAAAAGAATATACAGAAAGAAAATTATTGTTTGAATTGAGAATGAAGAACGAAAAATTAGAGCATCAATTAGATCAGTGCAAAATGGGAAAGTTGTTTCACAATTTTATATGTCGTCTAGTATAATTCAGTCAATATCGAAACCATGGAAAAGTACATTACAGATATACAGGGGGGTGACAGACGTATAGTTGAGACAAGTTTTGACGGCCAACAAAACCCCAAAACTATAACGCGTAAGTTCCAACTATACGCTTACTTTCCAACTATACGCCGTACTTCTGGAAAATGTGCTCTGATTGGTCAATTTACAATATCTAGAGTTTAAAATTGCGTTAAAATATTGTCAAAGTAAAATTTTTGGTGATTTAAGGGTGATTTTACATATATTCTAGACTAGAATATATGTATAAATTGATTTCATCGAAAAAATGAAATAAAGTAAATTAAAAAAAAACATGAATTCAAAGAAGGTTTCAAGGAAAAAAATAAGACCACTGCTAAAAACTATCATTATCGGTCGAAGAGAAATTAAGGTTCTTGAAGAGCAAAAAAGTCCTGCGAAAAAATCGTAAAGCTTCCTTGATGGATATTATCAAAGCATTTTTTCTTGAAACTCAGCGGATTATAACAGTCACACGACTCTTATAACAAATTCTATAACCTACGTCAAATTTTACGGGCTTTCTTATGGGCAAGTTTTACGTTTGTGCAAGAATGGGGAAAAATTATGTATCCGATTATATCGCGATATAACACACGGTGGTTTTTATCATACCTGAATTAGCCACAATGGACAAAAAAAGCCTAAAATCGCGTTTTTTTCCTAGAACGCAGTTACATCCGAAAGTTTGTTAAGCCCGCTATAAGGACGCATGGGCCAAATTATATCATCCTATTCAAAGAACTCTACTGTGAAGGCTTTTGAAGTCTAAATCAGTACGTACGTTTTTTGCTAGTAATTTGCCCCTGAAAAAATATTCTTCGAACGTTAAGTTGAAATTTGCTATTTTTTAGAAAGTGTTTGATTTTTTTCAAACACTGGATCTCCAGTTTTCTATGCTTCCAAGGGGCTACTTAAGTTTAAACGGACTTTATTACTAATAAATATTGCGTGCAACTTTACTATAAGAGCATGCGATTGAAATCAACAATTTACAACAAAAATTATTGATGATGAATTTAGCTTGGGATTTATTTTTTTATTTCTGAATTATATATATTTTCGAAAATTTAATATATCTAGAGAAAAAATTGAAATAGTATTTCTGATTTAAAAAAATTAATTCAGGCAACTTTTAATAAATCTGACTTTAAAAAAGAGAAAAAAAAATTAAATACAAATCGTAGGAAAAACAAATTTGTACATTGAATTTTATATATCCCTCAAAAGAACTTATCAAGAGTGACAAAAAATCGAATGAACAAAAAATTGAATTAATAAATTTGAATTCAAAATCGAGAAAGATGGAAAGTAAATTAAATAATACAGAAATTGCGAAAGAAATTGATGAAAAGATTTTTCAAGATCGACTGAATTATTCGTTAAATACAGTAAGAAAAAATTTAATAAACATTTCTGCATCTATACATACATGTAGCTATAATAAAACAAGTTGGAAAACTCTAAGGTAGCCTGTTTTCGCTCACCTCTTTGACAACATGTCGTTTTTCAACGAACAATATACTGTGTTGTTGGTCTATAAAGACAATACATATGTAAAGACAAAATATGACCTGTTTAAATTTGGGCGTGAGCTTTGAAAATGATTTCTATGTGTAGTTATTCTTTGGCTGATGAGTGCAAAAATCAATTTTCAGAAAATAAAAAATGAAACGAAAATTTTGACATTGTCCTTATAAAATGACTTAAATCAAATAAATATTATTTTAGTTTAGTTAAATTTACTTCTAATTTAATTTTCAAGGCTGAACAACTAAAAAATGAAGGAAAAAAACATTTCACAAAACTTGCCAATTTTTATGAAGATTTTATTACCGATGTTGCCGAATCGTTTGAGCTTGAACTACCGATGCCAAAATCAAAAGATCAATTTTCCGTAAAACAGCCTGAAGTCGAAATTCAAGAATCTGAAATTGTTTCAGATTTGAAAAGCAAAAATTTACGACTATCAAATGCCCTTACCTGCTCCGTTTGCCATAATATGGTAAGAATAAGTTTTGAAAAGTGGCGTGTTTATTAAATTCGCTATCTGCCAATATATGGTTTCGTGGGGTTTCCAAAAACGAGAAAACGGTAATCCTCAAAAAGTTCTTAAAAAAATAACCACTTACCGTGATATTATTCAATTTGACATTTCTTTACAATTTAAGATAGAATATCTTAGATATTATATCTACTATGAAATTCCTTTGAGTTTACCAATTTGGCGCTCTCTAGCGAGAAAAACTATTTTCGGATTACCAAGTTTTTTAAGTCCGTTTATTATATCCTTTATCTTTATTTTTAGCCTGTATCTTCGAGGGAACGTTTATCCGCATAATTTTTTTTTAAGTTTTGTTTTTTGGGGAACATTTTAGATTTTAGACATTATGCCCCCAACCCGACTTTGAGAACCACAAAAAATAAATTTTATGCCTAATTCTTTGAAAATGTTTGTTTCCTAACCAGTATACGTTATGAAATCGCTATAAAAATTTTCGACTTCAGGCGGATTCACGTTCGATCGTATCTTCAGTGAAACTTTCCTAAAAGTCCAAGAAAAAAAATATTTTTTATATGGAATTTTTTATATGGACAAAACGACACGTTTTACGTGGACAAAACGACCAAAATTTGTCTGTCCTTATAGACACATTTGACAGTATAATTTTTTCCCATTTTTTTAGATGATTGAAATCCTGATCAAATTATCTTTGATCAGGAAACTATACTTAGGCAAAATGTGCTCTTACACTGCTCTGAAACGAGCTAGATTTAGTCCTCCAAACAAAGAACCAAACACGTACTAACATTATTTTTCCAAAAAAAATCTGCGCAATATGAGTAAAATACGCACGAAAAACAGTTTGCAAAAAGTTTACGCAATATTTGATAGTTCAGGCGCTAGTTTTTGGAAGGACCACCACCTTTAAAACCGTTTATTTCAGTATTCATGTGGTGGCGATCATATCCCTGCAAAATTGCGATGCAGTCACTTATTTTGCTGTTCATGTGTCCAAAAATGGTTAAATGAATGTAATTTAGAGGTAAATGTCGCGAAATGTAGATCAGGTACCGATTGCATCTACAATGTAGACAATATCATCAAAATATTTTTCGTAGTCAACTTTCTAATGAAGGTAGAACCACATGTTAATTGTGCACACACAGGGCGCTAGATAGTAAACTAGGTTTTGAAGGACATAATCGGTCAGAAGTTTCTTGAGGTAGCTTTTTTTAAACATGGCCCACCCTACTCAGTCGTTTTCTTTGTAGTTCATAGAAATTATCAACAAACGTTTTTTTGCTATTTCTAGTCGATTAAATTTGTGGGAGCAAAACTTTTTGTTTTTTTCTTGTTAATCCCCGGTAAATGATGTTCCAAACCGGAAGGTCATATGTTCGAAGCTCAGTCAGCTCATTTTTGCTGTTCATTTCAATCGAAATGTATGTATTCTTGATAATATTTGGTTGATAAGTGGTTATTGATTAACATAAATGTGCAAAGAACAACATTTTAAATCAAATTATTTATGAAAAAAAATATTTTATCGAAAATTCTGCAAATTTGCCTCAGAAAAACCGGTAATTTCAAAAAATGATTACCGGCCAACAGGTTGACAAGGAAAAAACAAAAAGTTTGGAGCGCCACAAATTTTAAGCTACGCATTACTGAAACCCGTTTGTTGATACCTCGTATGGTCTGTGAGGAAAACGACTAAGTAATCAAGCAATCTTATACACGATTAGTAATGTGATGCGAAGGTGAGATGAGGAGACAGTCGAGATTTCCCTACAAAAAAACTTCTCGAAGGTTCTATTTGTGTCAGCCGGATTCGAAACATATTATTATGGTAGTACAAGAGATATTTTCGAAGCGATGCCATTAATTAAAACTTGGCGTCTAAATTATATTGAGGGCTATTCACCGTCGTTTTGACCCTCCAACCGTTTTTATAGCTAATTGTGACAAACCTACATGTATAACCAAAAAATTTTCAGATTTATAAAACTAAAAATTAGCTACTCATTGCGAAACCGTTTGCCTGAAATCAAATGAAAAAATAAAGTTTATTTTAGAACGAATGTGGAAAAGGGTCTTGCCCTACCTGCCGAACTGAGTATTGGCGAGAAGATATAAGTTTGATCAATCTTTATCCTTTATAATTTGGTCCGCCTTTCACCTAAAATCAACATTCATATTCTTTCAATCTGAAAGATCTTTTCGAAACTACTGTACGATTTTTTGCCTTTTGCTGGAATTTCCCGCTGACTCGTTGACACCCCTGTTAATTTTCGAACATAGAATTTTCTATTTTTCTAAAAAACTAAAGTCTTTTTATAATGACGCTGAAGATTAATCTGAAAAAGCTTTCTATGTTTTATGATCGCGAAGTGGAATCTTAAAAATCGTGTCCTTATAGCTACCGTTATGAATGAAAACTCTCTAAATATTTTTGATAAACAATTGAGATTGGTAAAATTGACCATCTATTCAATATGTTTATTTTGATACATTAAATTCGACATTAAAGTCTTTAGACTTAAGCCTTCAGTTTCTTTAAGATACCTAAATTGTGCTGGTGATATATCTGGAAGTTGCACGTTAGATTTTTTTTTAATTTAAGCTTATACAGGTACAATATGGAAAAATCTAAGGACAATATGGCAAATGTGTCTATAAAATAGCTGTTTTTCGTAAAATTATCTATGAAACACCTCTTTTTCGAATTTTTTTGACCGAAGAGCAAAAAAAAGGTCTTCACTAATTTTTCACATAAATATTTTTTTATTATTAAAGAATGACCTCCAAAACTTTGGCTTATGTTATCAGTTCTTCACCGTTATATTTGAAATTTTTAGAGCAATTTAAAAAATAAGAACAATATGGCACCAAAAGCTGAGGACAATATGGCAAAATCTCAGTTCTCCTTATAGACGCAAACCACAGTAATTTAAGACGAAAACGTCAAGTCGAAAAATTCCATTTCAATAGCTTCGTGGATAATTTTCAACAAACTTTTTTAGGCAATCTGATTTTTCTAATTTTCAGATTTTTTCAAATTTTTTTGTTCGAAATCCCGAAACATACGAAACACAACTATAGCATATGCTCTTTGCTTTCATGTGCCATTACAGAAACTTACTTATAAGTATTAATCAAGTTTCTGTCATGTAATATGAGGGTGCTACAGCATTGTTGTATTTCTAGTTTTCGGGATTTGAACGGGGGTACCGTACAACGGCCGTACAATCGGCCGTTGTACATAATTTTGAAAAAAAAACAGATTCATCTCAAGTAAAAAAGTGTGTGAAAAATTATCTACATAGATATTTAAATAAATTTAAATTTTACGTCCGCCAAAAATTTATCTGGGTCATCCTGTCCTATACTTTTACGGTATAACTTATATTTCGAGCTCAGGATTAGATTATTTGAGAAATTTCTGCTATCCCACCTGCGTCATTTAGGTATCTCTAGATAGCAGACCCTTTTAATGAACATGTTACATGTACTACATGTATATATAGACTATATAATATAGTCTATATCGAAAAAACCCGATACAGCTAATTTATTTTTATATGAAAAGAAGATTCCAGTTAAATTTCGAAACTATGAGTCACACAAAAATCATCGTGTTTATGACTTATCCGTATTTTTCATCCAGCCTGACTATAGTCGAAACGTGACCTTTTAAGTGGATTCCCTAAAAGCCACAAAGTAATATTATAATTATTTTATAACTTATTTTCCAAAAAATTTTCTCGAAAATTGCACAATAATGATCTAAAAACTTTATCATATTCTCGTTTCTGACTTCACAAATCGACGTTAAAATACATTGAGTTGCCAATAACTGACTAACAGTATTCTAATCGCTGACTGTAAAATTATTTTAAGGAGGTGGTCACACGTATTCCAACTCGACATACAAAATCATTTAAAATGTGATAAAGCCATTTTATACAATGTACAAATTAAAACACTTTATAACTCCAAGGCTTCTCCAGAAAATCCATATTTATTTTTTAAAAAATTGTGAAATTTTGCAAAGTATTTGCAAAAATCAGATGACCAATTCGTTCGCCTAGCCTTTGGGTCACATAACAAGTATTTTTTAGCCTTATTGTATGGCCGGTNGAAGAGTTGTAGTGTTTTTCAGAGGGTCCCTAAATTGAGCTGATTTCGATTTATTTGATGTTCTTGAAGGAATATTTCATAAAACGAGCCGATCGATTTGTAGACCTTGTTCACTTGCAGGGAACTAGCTAGGAATCACAACTATTGAAGGAGAAGTAGTCCTTTTAATATTGTTTGTGACCCTCATTAGATCTTTGATAATTAACGTAGGTTGAAATATATCTAGCCTGTATCCGAAATGAACATAATAATTTTCAAAATGTCTATTGTAGGTGTGGCCCTACGTGCAAAAGGCCTTTTCATTCAAAATCAATGTGATTTTACATTAAAGTAGGCCCGACAAAACTTTTTCTGCCTACGGTAGCTGATTTTTTGATATGTTCCACGAAATTATGAAGGGAAATATCCTAATCGACATTGCGTATAATAAATTTAAATTTTGACATTGTGTGAATAATTCCAAGATGGCGCCCGATCTTTCGAAAAAATTATGAAATTATACACACACTGTCAAAATTTAAATTCATTTGCAATGTCGACATATCACATAATTTTGAAGTGATTTTTGAACACGATTTTAATTAATTTGTTGCATTGGTAAAGCACAATGGTACCATTTAACTAGATTAATTGCAATTTTTAATAAATATGAAATTAAGAATTAATTTCTCAAAAATTCTGACATTAAAAATTAATTTCAATTGATTTATGAAATTAAACATTTAGTTGCTAATTTTTAGAAATTACTGATTTAAACACCGATGATGTACGTGAAATCGCAACATTGTCAAATTAATTGAAATTGTGTGACAAATGTCAATTCAAAATAATGAATAAAAATGATCAATGCAATTTTTTTTCAATTTCACCAAGAAAATGTTCAAAAACGTGTAACCATATCTGAAATTGCATAACATTTAGCTCGGGATGTTCGAAATAAATTTCAAGGTTAATGATAGACAATTTCCAAACGCTTTTGCTTTTTTGAACACTTTCCTGGCAAAATTAGTTTTTTTCTCTCTTATCTTATTTTACATGTACTAGAAGTTTTATTCTATAACCTTCATTTATACGGTAGCTGTTTAATAGACTGAATGTCTATCCTTTATTTTTTGTACTTCCCTTATTTTCCAAGCTAAAAATTTATTCGCTCTACGATCCAATTCAATCAAAGTTTAAAAATATTTTATTTTCAGCCAATCGAAAAATTTTGCCAGAAAAATTTTAGAGAAATATTCGGAATGGATTTTCCGAGGAATTTTTGTAATTTATTCGATTATTATAGATTGGGGTCAGAATTTATGAGAAAAGCTAAAAATAATAACAAAAAATTTTAAGCTTAATTATTGAACAGTCTAAATTTAACCCTTAGGAAGACTGTTTTACATTCAAATCGTTGTATGCAAGAATAATTCATGACGCAGCAGGACATTTTTTCCAATCTGTTGTAATCACTTCAGTGATAATCAAACCATTAGCTCCAATTTATTTAATTCCTATTTTTGGAGCGTCATTTATTGACATTGATCATTTCTATGCTGCCAAAAGTTTTTCATTAGCTTGGTTACAAAAATAATTTTTCTTCACTCTAGTAGTAAGTGAGAATTTTGAGAGTGACATATTTTTTGTAACCATTAAAAAAGTAAAAGCAACGAGCTTACAGAAACAAGCCCCCCTTCATAATGTTATTTTGCCAATTGTTATTGCTGGAGCGGCAATAGTACTTAAAAGTTTGGGGTAAGTCAAAATATTATTTTTTGAAAATTTAGAATACTGTCAAATGTGTCTATAAGGACTGCTTATATACAAAACAACAGAAATTCTGAGATTTCTGGAAATTTTCGAAAAGTAAGTGCCTACACAAAAGTACCCTTAAAAATGTATCATAAATATAAATGAATAATCAACGTTTCGCTTTATTCCGCATCATCAGAATTATTTAAAATTTAACAGTTTTTTAATCAACTTTCTTTCGCCCACTACCAAAAACTAATTATCTAAACAATTTAGCTCAAATTTTCCTACTAAAGTTTTCGCGCACTTTCGATTCTCTAAAAACTCCATATTTCTTCACACAGCTGATTGTGATTACTTGCATANAACGCGCCTAAGGAGCAGAATCTGAGTATATAAACTCGCAATACTTTCTAAACTGTTAATTTTAAATAATTCTGATGATGCTGAATAAAGCGAAACGTTAATTAGTCATTTATATTTATAATTTAAATGGTCGTTACAGAGAAAAATGTATTAAAGTAAATTATCTTTGAAAAATTTCTTTGATACATTTTTTAGGGTGCTGTTGTGTCCGTAAATAGTCTTAAAACTTCAGAGTGTATTAATTTAAAGTATTTTCGACCTGCATTTTTAGCTCTCTAGCACCACCTTTCGATTTTTTAAAGCATTCTCGGCAAAAATTTTGATTATATGAACAAAACGATAAAAATTACATTACAAATTTACATACACATTTGACAGTGATACCATTATTTTCGAAATTTTGAAATTTATTTTTAGGTGCCCGAAACAATGGAGAAAAATACTATTTTTGTTATCTGTTTGCATATTGATTCATTTATTTCGAGATGGACTTCGCCGAGGAGTTGGCTTTGGATTTTTAAGATCAGAACCGATTCCATTTAAACAATATGTAATTTTTTCTTCAATTTATACTTTATGTGCTGAATTTTTAATGCAATATATTTAGAATCCAAATTTCTTAATCGATAATATTGTTATGCAGGGCATTTTAAGGAGAAAAAGACTATAATATAGATTATATTCCGATATTTTTTATTATTTTTTCACTGCAGTTACTGTAGCAGAGAATATGATCGGGAGTTATTTATATATTTGCTGGCAATTTGAAAATATTAAAAAAACGTAATTACATTTTCAATAATATTTCAATCAAAAATAACGAACGAGGGAAAATGGCCTTATCGTTTTTTGGTCCGCTCAAAATCCTATAGAAATGAAAACTCAACCTGTATGAAAAATTACATTTTCACTATTAAAATATACAAAATTTTATTGTCAAAAAGAATAGCAATTTACTGAAGATCAATTTTTCAAAAATTAATTACTGATTTTCTTCGAAAATATACAATGAAATGAAAGTTCTTTGCCAGTACTACTATGGACCATAGACTATGGTCCATAGTCTATGGACCATAGACTATGGTCCAGTACTATTCAAACCACGATCAGATTTCTTATCTGACAAAATTGCCCTGACTGGATTAATTGTAGCACCCGTGTTTATTTACAGTTTTAGTGTGTATTTGTTTTTAACAATTGAAATGTAATTTTTTGTCTAAAATTTTTTTTTATTTAGTAATTTGAAATTTTTATTGATTTGAAAAGCTAATTGGTCAGCATTTTCCAAGAATTTGATACAAACTGTGAAAAATAACACAGAAAACATGTGTGGGTTAGTTAGAACGTGATGGTTTTTAATGAGTCATAACTTGATCATGATGCGTAAAAAGACAGACTATGCCCCAGAGACAACATTTGATAATAAAGTGTACTTTGTTCTCCGGTTTCGTGGGAATTAAATATATTTTTGGACATTTATTGTGACACTTCTGAGCGAAAATTAATCAACGAAAAAAATTGTTAAAATTTTTGGATGTTTGAATTTACTCAAGATAGATTTAGAGGTGTTTTGGTCAATTTGAAAACGTTGAAAACAGAAGAAAAATTATCATTTTCAAATGATTTAGATAGCGTAAGTATTTGTACTAATTATAATTATACTTGGCTAGGTAGAATTTGAGTAATCTATAAACCAAATTAAAAAATGTCATTAATAATATAACGATTAATACCTGGCAGATTTGACATATTCACGTTGATATATTTTGAAAACTAAGAGCTTATGAGAAAAACCGAAAGTACTCGTTTGTAGATCTATCCTTAATCTTGCGAAATAGTTCATCACATATGGGTTTTGAAATCTTCACCAATAGTCACAGTATGTTTACAAGGAGACCCTTTCAAAACTGCAAAATCTATCTCCTTCCAGGCGATATATCGAAATTAGCTTAAATTTTGACAAAACCCGTAACAATAGCATGTCCATCTATTAAGGTGGCATTTTTTTGATCCGGCGACTAAACAATTCTAGAACGCCAAAAAACTAACGATTTTTAACAATTTGAAACTTTTAAATCTATCTCCTCCGAATATACATATATGCAAAATGGCTCAAATTTTTACAAGGTATTCTTCAGAGTATATCTAATAGATTAAGGTGGGCTTTCAGGCTATTTCCGGCTAAAATTCGAAATATGAATTTTTCGACGACACGTGAAAAAATTTCCGAAGAAAAATGTTCTTCGATTTGAAAGTAGGCTCAAAAGAAAGCCAGTAAAACACTGATCAGACAGTTGGCTTACATCAAGACGATACTTGGAAGTTTTAGTTGTCAAATTTGAGCAAACATTATTTTGTAACTTTATTTTTAAAAAAATTCGATAAAATTTTTGTGATTCTTTGCTTGATAGTACACTTTGTTATCACCCGAATCAATTTAGAGCATTTGTAATGCCTCTAAGGCCTTATTTTATCAGACAGGCATACGGTATGCCGCATACCCCCTTATCTCTAGTGGCGCGCAATGGTGCAAAAAAAAGTCAGATAAGGCCTAATTAAGGGAGTGGTGGCCGGCCATGACCAATATTTGCCGTTTTCATTTTGATAATGCGTGAGTATCCCGCGTTGTTTGTATCATTCTAATAGTCACGATCTGTCAACTGAGAACTTTTAACCCCTGGAATCACAGAAAAAAAAGTTCCGCAAGGCACCCCAGAGCCGATAGTATCGGCTCTAATTTGGACGTTGTTTACAGAAAACTCAAGTAGTTGAAGCTCCAATTACTTTTGCAATAGGAATTTGAAAAGTTATATTTTTGCATCAATCAATTCAAATTCTAGAATTTTAATTTTAGTTCTAGAAAATATAGTTGGAAACCCAAGGTGTATCATATCACGTGATACGTGCCCATCGTAGTCTTCACAAATTTTATTTCTATGAATACCCTGCACAAGTATCGCCTTACGTCAACTTTAATCCGATTAGATCATCGATCAAAAGTTATTTTTAAAAAAGTAAAATAAAATGATGAAAAAATCACGAATTTCTATTAAAAGGCTATTTTTTTCAAATAAAAGCAGATTAATACACTTTTAAAATTATTTTTGAGTTGAATATAGTAATCAAGTGACAGTGTGAACAATGTTTTGATTGATTACATTAATTTTTATAATAAATATTTTTTTCATGGAATACTTAAATCGATAATTCTGAAAAATCACTTCCAAAAAAAAATATCTGTCCCAAGATACGAATGAATTTTAATGTGAGTGTTTGTGCATGCACAAAACACATCTTATCCTAAAAACTAGCTCACATTATGGTCAATTATATTGTGTTGTGTTTCGAAATTATCATTTTTCGGAAGTAAAAACTTCGGCGAAAAATCTCAAAAAATCAACTCCCCGTAATTCGAACCAAATATCTAAAAGAAACTGAGATTTTTTTTGAATCACCGCAAAATTCTTTATAATGTATTTGGAAGAAAAAATTCTGTGACATTTATTTTGGCCATTTTAGAAGGTTTTAGGTAGGCTTGAGCCGATATATCGGCTCTCTGATTCCAAGGGTTAATCAATATCATTCTATATAAAGTACACGGTGTATCGTCAATAGTGTTATTGAGTTGTTTATGACATTATTGATTATACTTTTTCCATTTACAAGATGCCGAAATAATGTTATTAAAATGCTTATTTGTTTGGCTGAAAAAAGCGATTTTACAAATTGGACCTCAGTTTTTTTGACAAATAATTTAAAGTGCACTATGGTGCTTTTAGAAGCACGGTCCGTGCTGCACGGACCCTTAACTAATAGCACAATGCTTTGTTTTTTTGTGTTATTCGTATCACTTTACGTAATAATTTATTATGTAATTGCTGATTTTCAATAAGAGGTGAATCAGAGCCGGCGTGCCCAATAATTATAAAACTAATATGCTTGATTTGCATGTTTGACAATGAATAAAAACAATCTTCATAATATCAATTCGTCTGATTTATGTCGATTCAAGAAAAGAGTTTAATTGATGATATAAAGATTATTTTTAAGTCATTGTCAAACATGCAATAAAGCATACTTGCTTTATAATTATTGACCACGCCGGCCCTGATTTTGACATATTAAAAATAAAGTCAGCAATGACGTTCTGAAGCACTTCCGATAATTAGTTAGCTGACCGCTAAAACAAACAATTCAAATACTAATACGAAATGCATCTTCTCTCAGCTTGAAAAGTACAGTGAAGTCCGTTTATCAGGACTCGTTCTACCAAAATAAAAAGTACTGTACCGCGAAAAGTATTTTTCTTCGACATAAAAATACACCATAGTACGATTCTTATGTAACATATTTGTCATATCAAGGCATATTTTTATTGTACAGTAAGGTACTTTTCGCGCTTCAGTACTTTTTATTTTGATAGGACGCGTCCTGATAAACAGACTTCACTGTAATTGAATAATAAAAAATTGACGTCTTTTGTCATATTGTATTTCAAACTTCATGACTTATAATATTTAAGTTATACATAATAAAATTTCTACTCATTCTCTTTTTAATCTCATAAATTTCCCTTTAATTCATCGGGTTTTGGAAGTTTATAAGAATTATTTATCTTGGCTAAAACGGGTTCAAATCCTATATCTTAAAAGGGCATCTCTAGGCCTTTACTTTCGCATTTGTTGCTGAACTTATTTTCTAAGCTCTTATTGGTCACAGATGTGAAATCCGGTGCTCTCATTGGTCAAACGCGAACGCTAAAGTGTAGGCCTGGTGTTACAAATCTTTGATATGGCTGTGTAGAACCGTATGCGCCTTTAAGAGTTGGTTTTCACATTCTGGAACAAAACATATTTTCTAGAACTAAATTCTACAGACTAGTTCATTTTTTAAATATACGAATTGCTACGTCATAAAGTGGCACAAAAACTTTCATGTGTGTCATACTTTTCTGGTAACAATTGTATTTAATCCTATAAAATTTGCTACAAATGATAATCTGATTTAGGCGTTAGAAAGTTGGAAGAAAGATGGAAAACGTGGAGTTTGGTTTAAAATCTCTACTGAATTATCTGAACTTATCTCCATATTGGTAGCTAAAGGGTTTGAATTTCATCATGCTAAACCAGGAATGGTCATGATGCTCACTTGGCTAGCAGACAATGAAATTAATAATATCCCACCTTATCCATATACTTCAGTCGGTAAGTTAAATTGTCATTAATAAATTGTTTTTGATAAACTTGAAAAAAAGAGGGCCTTTCATTTTACAAACCATACGTTTTCAATTTTGGTTTTGTAATCTTAGTTTCCTAACTTTATCATTATTAAGATTTTTTAGTTTAATCACGACCCTTATTATATATTCGTTTGTTTTTTGCGATTTCATTATAAATTGAAAATAAATTTTTTTTTCGAAAATTTATTCGTTTTTTTGTAAAATTTTCGGCATCAAGCCTTCTTCAGTACAACTAAAATATATGTGGGTTTACAGAAATAATTTTGAGATTTAAACAAATTTACGTGAATACGACAATATTCGTACTAACAGATTAAAAAAAAAATTTGGATAATAATAACAGTTCTAGAACATTTAACAGAAAATAGGAAAATAAGGCTCCAAAAACGCTGAATTTCCCTATTTTCTGTTAAATGTTCTAGAACTGTTATTATTATCCAAAAATATTTTTTTAATCTGTTAGTACGAATTTTATCGTATTCACGTAAGTTTGTTTAAATCTCAAAATTATTTCTGTAAACCCATATATATTTTAGTTGTACTGAAGAAGGCTTGATGCCGAAAATTTTACAAAAGAACGAATAAATTTTTGAAAAAAAAAATTATTTTCAATTTCCTAATTATATAGGTCAATTATGTACGTACTTTCCTCGTTTCCTAAATTCACGTATTTGTTTATCTCATATATTGCCTGGAATTATATAGTTTTCAAAATATCAAAAAAAAATTTTTATAAAAAAATGTATCTTTAAAATTCGAATTCAATACAAAATAAAGCAATTTGAATCACAAAGGGCTTGTAACAGCGAAAGTAAAGGGCTGTTCCAAAACTGGTTAAACATCTCTGAGTGGTTAAACTTTTTGTGTCGGTATTTGTACTAGTTAGGAAGCGAAACTGTATGTGAAAAAATTGGGATTAGGAATTTTAGACTTTTTTAGTTTTCTAAAAACCTTTCTACCAAAAAAACATTTAATATTTGAATTTTCGAATATATTTATCAAAAATGTTCAGGCGTTGGTGGGTTAACTTTAAAGAATAAACAAATTTTGCTTGTCAAAGAACGATTTGGAAATTCGCATTGGAAATTACCTGGAGGTTATGTCGATGAAGGCGAAGATATTGACACGGCTGCTGTACGAGAAGTTTTAGAAGAAACTGGAATTCATACCGAAGCTAAAGGAATCGTTGCTTTTAGACATATTCATAAATCGGGATGTAAGTTGAAAACAAAATGTTTACGTTTAACGTTAATGGTTGATTTCTGATAGAATTTCATATAAACCCACGTCTAATATTTCAAGGCACGAAAGAATCGTACAAGAAAAACTGTTTTGATTGTTTATTGCAGGCTTCCAAAAGGGGTGGATTTTATCCCTCTTCATAGCAAAAGATAGGGAAAATTATGAGCGTGGGCGTAAGTGTTCGTTATCTTTTGCTATGAAGAGGGATAAAAGCCATCCCTTTTTGAAGCCTGGTTTATTGTATTAGCTTTTTTCAGAAAGATTTTCGAGTTTGTGTGTATCTCCAGGGGGGCAGCATACAACGGCCTTATCCGGGCCTTATCAAAATATTTTGACGAGTTTCCATCCCTTTCCAAAGCTTTATAAAAGATATTCATTTCGAAAGCCTGATTTTTTTCCAAATGAATTCCGGAAAATTTGTTTTTCAAAAAAAAAGTTCATAATTTTTTTAGAAAAGATTATTTTCGCCCTATTTCCTCGTGCTGAAAAAATATTTTGTTGCTTTCAGATTAATTTTCGATTAAAGCTGTATTGAGTTTCTAATCTTAAAAAGATATAAAATTTTCAGATCCGATTTGTTGTTATCAAGCTATAACAAAAATTTATAAGAATTTCGATTTTTTTTTCTAAAATGTATAATTTTAAATTTGAAACACAAATTTTTCGCAAAAAATTTTCATCGGCGATTTTAGAACCAGAGTAAAAGGTTTTTTTTCAGAAGGATATTGTTCACATTTTATATTCGATTGAGAATTTTCAAATATGTTTTTAGCAAAATGATTTTGATTTAAGTGTACAACAAATCCTATAGTCGGTTTTTAGGTAGATCCAAACGACGTTCAAGGTCAGGCGAAATAGGCACATACGATTTATATGATATTTAGGGTGATTATACAACTTTTACTGGTTGTTGCACTGCGAAGCTGTTTTTTGGATTTCTGTTTACCGGTTATTAACCGAAAATTATCAGTTTCTCCTTTAAAACTATCTCTAAAAACTGAATTTAAAATTACCGGTAAAAAATGAAAATAAAATACGTCTCTGCAGTGGAACGTAACATTAAAAGTTACATTGTGGCCCAAATTTTAAAATTGTCGATTATACCAATTCCGTTATCATGGACCATTTGAAGGCATCTTAAAAACAGACCTATATTTGCTTAATTTAGCCTCCTCCAAATTTGTTGATTTTTTTTCAAAAAATTAGATTGGACTTATCAAAACTTTAAATTGATAAACGATTGTAAAACAGTTCAAATTATGATAAACGTAGCTTAATCCCCACCTGCACCGCTGTGTTTTAAATCACATAGACCAAAAATATTTTGTATTCAAGTATAATTTTGGCCACCGGAATATCGGAACAGACCCCGAAAGTTCCACTTATTTTTAATTTCAAGAATTTTTGTGAGTTTCAAAAATTGCTCATCAGACCGGAAATGCATTATTTGAATGAAATTTCTTGTTTTATGCAGTTAAAACAGCACTCGAACCAAATAATAATCTACAAATATATCCTTCAAGGGAGTCCCCCTAGCGAAATAAAATTCTCCGCAAATTTGCCACATAGTTAATTAATCAAAAAAAATGACAATGGACATGGCCTCGCGGTCCATAAACCACCTTAAAGGGTAACTTTTGGAGAGGAATGTTTTGAAATTATTTATTTTGACATCCGGCACCACCTGGTGGTGGAAAGAGCGATTTCTTCTTTCTCGTGACTAGGATCAAATTTGAATTTATGAATATACATATGTGGGTAGTTTTTCAAGCTAAAATGTTTTGCATCATTTTTTTGTTATCCGTCACAACCTGGTTAATTTAACTCAATTTCTGAATTGTATTTTTTGAAATCAGCCATTTTGTGAGATAACATACTCATCGTGTGTTTTTGAACACTCAGGTGCAGGTACGTAATAGAACATCGCATGCAGGTGGGGGTTAAAATATATATTTTTATTTGAAAATATTCTAAAAAAAACCTTACGAATATTTTAAGGTCACGGATGTTCTGATATCTACATGATAATGCTTCTTAATCCAACAGTGGCTGATGAAATCATAACTCGTCAAGATCATGAAATAGCCGAGGCAAAATGGCATGATTTAGATGAAATTCTGGTTTCTGATGAAATTCATGATCATAATAAAAATTTTATTCGAGAGGCGCTAAAATGCAGGTGAGAAAATGAACACATGTGAATGTAGGCATTAACCTTTAATAAATATTTAGAAAGGAAGGAAGATTCATAACGAGACATGAAGAAATAGCAAATTTTGGAGGAAGTAATATTCGAAAAATGTCCATTTGGACTAATGAAAAGTGCTAAATAAATTTGAAAAAAAACACTGTCTACACTTATATGGTCAGATTTTAAAAAGAATGAAACAATTTAAATAAATTCGAATAAATGATTTTATATATTTAGATTTCTATGCATGGTTTTAAACATAAATGCACAGAAATATTGGTTTGTGATGGTTTATAATATACAAAACTGTGATCTGTAACGGTATCAATTTTCGATCCCGCCCGATTCAGAGCAGATATTTCGATAAACATTATTTTTTATGTACTGTCGTATTTGTCTAAGCGGACGTCTGCTTAGACAAATACGACAGTAATTTATACTAGAAATAAATCATTTAAATTTTTTTTTGCTTATATTCCGAAAATATATGAATATTGACAATATATGGATGTGGGGCACGATAATTGAGATTTCTCAGAAAACTTTTTTGATTGCCCATTTTTGTAGAGAATTTGTCACTGAGTTTTTTAACTACCAGGATTTTTCCTGAATTTTGAATTTTTTTCGAAAAAAGTAGGTTTTAGAAGATTTATAGTTCAGAATTTCACCAAAAACTAAAAATTCACAAGTCGTTCCTCCGATTTTGGAAAAAAAAATTAAAAAAAAATCTCCGCTCGGACCATAATCCAAGCTTTGCGGTGAATTTAATGCACAAATTGAAAAATTTTCTATATATTTTCAAGGAGGAGTAGGCTTTTGCGTGAGGCTCCCAAATACGCTGTTTTGACCACTAGGGGCAAAAATTTTGAAAAAGCTCTCCGTTCCGAGATGCGCATTTATATTTGGAAGTTGAATCGCAAATAACAAGAAAAAGTGATGATGAATGAATGAGGAGCAGGCTTTTTAGTGCTTTTAGGGACGCCTACTAAAAATCATTTTCTGAGCGTATGTTGAAGTATCAGATGCTCTGAATAGTGCTCGCACCTTCCTTTAAGAGTTGTACTACGTATTTGGAAAAAAAATAATTATTTCTGAGGCCAGGTTTCACAGAAACTTCAGTTGAAAATGTGTAAAAAAGAGCCTAATTATCGTCGCCCACGTCCTTAAGTACTCAATGTAACATTGAAAATGTGTTAATTATCTAAATATAATCATCCATAAAGTTAAGTCTATCGTTTATCTCAATGACTGAAAAATAATTTAATCGAAAGCACTTATACTTTTCGGATAATAGAGCTTCAAAGTCGAGCGGCTCGACTCGAGCCATAAAAGCTCCAGAGCCATAAAGGCTCTGGTGCCTCAGGGAGATATCAATAGTCAAACGAGTGAGGAGACTTACTATTAAAAATGCGTAGGCGGAATCAACAGTTCATGTAAAATACAAATTAACGAAATTTAAAAATTTTCAAATTTTTGCATTTAGGAGGTGCCATAAGTCCGGAAAATTGGTACATTTTTTCAGAGAAATATATGAGAGAAAAAAATGTCAAAATTATATTTTTTAATTTTTATCTTCAATAAAAGTGTGCATTCTTGCGAACGTTCATATTTTTAATTTATTTACATAACTAATTATCTGTGGAAATATAAACAAAGAATTTTCATTGTACATCCATTTCCAACTAAACCCGACTATAGAATTTCCTTTGAAGACGATATTAATAAACTTCAGACATTGTAGGGTGTACCACGCTAAAAAGTCCGATTTCAATTCTGCACAAAAATTTCCTTAATATCAAAGTTTTTTTTCCAATAAAAATTGTCAAAAATGGCCAAAAGTAGAGAAAAACAACTTTTTCTGAGATAAAAATTTACCTTCAATTGCGTTTTGATATTAAAAAATGTCCTGAATATCACAAAAAATAACGCCTATGCCACCCAACATGATATTGGGATTTTTTGCAAGAATAAAATTTCTAAAAATTGAGTGCCAAATGGCACTTACCGGTTGTACAGCCAAGTCTTGTAAATTTCATCAATAGTTTAGAAATGATAATCGCGCGACCATCCCATTAGTGGACATACGGAGATTTAATAGATACCAGAAAATTTAATAAGTGATTCTGCCTGATTTTTAATCGAGAATTCGAAAAACCACTAATAAAAAATTTTGGCATGATTTGCGGAAAATTTTCATAATATTTCCAGAAAAGTCGACAAATGATAAAAAATTAAGATTTTATGATTTTTCAAACGGCGGTCAGAAAATATGTAGGCTTTTTTGTAAAAAGTCAAAGTGGCTTTGTTTTTTGTTTTTCGCCACAGATTTAAATAAAAAAACAAAAAAAATTTTGGCCGAAAAATGCGGAAAAATTTTCATAATGCTTTGATTTTTATCAAATTTTTACGGTTTCAAAGATGAAAACTCGAACTCAAATCTCTCCTTAAATAGAAAAAAAAATATTTTAATGAGCTCTACCATATTAATTCTAGTTGAGATGACGATAATAAGCACAAAAAAATAAACTAACTAATTATTTTCGCGAGTTATATTGACTCCAATCTTCCGGGTATAAGGCACCCCCATAAAACCGGTTGCTTTATTTAGGTACAAAATTAATTAAAAATTTTTGCGATATAAGATTTTTCATCGCACACGTTTTTCTTTAAATTTTTATAGCAAAAAATAGGATGAAAAAGTTGATCAAAGATTTTCTTGACCGGAAATAAATCATCTAAAAAATTCAAGTAACTAAAAATACAGAAAGTTTAGCAGTTCCGAGATCTCTAGCTTTGAAACGACTTATGTGATCACCGTTAGACTACGGTCAATGTCATTTTTTAGGCTTTATCACTCCAGAAGAAAATTTTCAGGATACATTTTTTGTGGACACTCACCCAGTACTTGAAAATCGTAGTTTAATTCATTTCTCACGGCTTTAGTCATAATGTTGGATAATCTGATTTTAAGTTCAAAAGTTATAGAAAGTAAAAATAAGACAAAAGATACATTTTTTTTAAAGCCAGCATGGCTTTTATCAACTCTGAATGACATGTGATTTTATCCGAAGCCTGAATAGAGATTGTTGGTGGGACTAGAATTATCACCACCAATTTATAAACAGTTTGTTGACTTCCGACAATTTTTGTGACATCGTACTGTCCCTTCGTATAGTTTCAGACCTTCGTCATAAAAAATTTAGAAAAATTAAAAAAATCTCAAAATTTAGTCTCATAAAATATCAGATTACTCGAAAAAATTGAAACCATTCCTCAGATTCTGCTGTCACAGATTGTATTGTATAAGAATCCAAATCTACATCAAATATATCATTTCCTTGAACTACTGTTAGTTTGTTGTCAACCACAAATATGTTGATTAAAATAAGCCCATTTTTCGCAATTTGCAACGTTTGAAATTCTCCAATTTTGTGAGTCACCGGGTCGCCATTTCGGACTTTTCTTTCAACTAGTTCTGGCTCTGCCTGTATACCTACAATTATGGTTTTATAGTCTGGTGATGATTTCCTTACAATTGGTAAAAACCCATGGATATAAGTGATAATTGGTCTTTTAAAGTTGTTTTGAAAACAAATTAAAATAATAAAAAATAAATTATAAGAGACGGGCGCTTTTAGTCCAGCGGCTTATTAGTACATCTTTAATAGATGATTCGTGTACACTTTTAGTACAACTTTCGTTTAAATGAAATTCTTGGCAAGTTCGCATGCACCTTTAGTACAATTTTTTCACTCAAAGTAAAATTGAGAATTTCAGGCAATCACATGTTAAAAGTCTAAAGTTGTACTATGGTGACGTAGAAATTTATTGTTTTTGAAATTGCCTTGATCTTAAATTCAGGAAGAGGGGTTTTTTAGTAAATCATGCTAAAATTTTGACTTGATTTACTAAAAAAGGGCACCTCTTCCCGGATTTAAGATATTAAAGCTTGAAAAATTTCATTTTACGACAACAATTCCATGAAAAAGTTCAAGCCTAAACGTAAACAATTTCAAAAACGGTTTTTAATTTTGCGCAGTAGCTGAAATTTTTATTAAATTTAATTATATAAATGTTCAACAAAAAAAAGTTTTGGCCGTCCTAACTATGAACTATACCTAAGTAGGAACTTCCTACTATAAACTAAAGAATAAATTATTTATGACACACTTTATGCCAAACTGTTTGTTTTGGAAAGCGATTAACATCAGTTGAAATTCTCACAACTTGGAGTGTATGAATACAAGATACGTTGAAATTTTGATATTTCACATTTATTTGCCAATAATTGATAGAAAGACATCTGGTATGTAATTTTTGGTTGGAAAAAATATTTTTTATGAAAATTAGCCAAATATTTAAAAACATTTTTGTTAATAATCTAATTAAAATCTGAAAAGCTAAAAACTTTATCAATTGCAATTTATGAAATATCCCTTTAACACTTTTTGCTTAATCTGAGAGATATGGGCTGAAAAGCGGCCTTATGAGTGGCTAGGAGGGGTCTTAGGAGTGTTAGGATTGGCTTCCTCAACCCACATCTCTCAGATTAAGCAAAAGGTGTTAAAGGGATATATGTTGTTGAATTATTTGAGTACAAAAATAGCTTCAAAGTACAATCTAAAATTGCTTGAGTACAATTTTAATCACTTTTAGTACGAAACAATTTTGAGAACAAAATTTTTCAGAAAAACTCATTTTTGATACAATTTCACCTGATATCCTATTACGAGGAAGGTAGATCAAAAATGCC
>SCLH01001260.1:405293-446907 GCA_004367855.1 Oikopleura vanhoeffeni | reverse complement strand
ATTCCTACAATTTTATCATTTTATTAATTTTCTTTGTGGAGGCTCGGAAAAGCCTAATCAAATGTGCAATATTGCTTTTGTTTTTAAAATTTTGCTTCGGCGGACAAAAACGCAAAAAACTAAAAATTCGAAATGATCAGTTTGGGACGGCCAGGCAGCTACTCTCCACCATTTGAGAGATATAGTTTCGACTCATACTGCATCTGAAGCACAAGAAGTACTTGTTCACAATAAACTAGAGAGTTTTTTTTCGAAATTTTGCTTCGGCGTCTCTTGAGGCCATGTCCAACTTTTCGTTTCACCCAAAATTGTTTGAAATGGGGTCAGTTTGGGAGGCTCAGGCAAAAGCTATCTCCCCACGCAGTTTGAGGAGATACAGTTTGGACTTATACTGTATATGAAAGACAAGAACTTTGTTTGACAATAAACAGAGAAGTTTTGAAATTTTGCTTCGGCGTCTCTGGGGGCCATGTCAAATTTTTCATTTTGAGCCTAAATTTTGACAAAATTTAGAACACCAGAAAAATGCTTCAAAATAATTTTTTCCGCAAATTCAAAACTTTTTTAAGGATTTTGTGCGTTTTTAACTGTAGCGTCAAAAAAAAACAAATAAGCGCACTTTCAATTTAAATCATAAATTAAATCAATAATTTTTGTTTTCGTTTTTTGGCCGCCAAAAAAGCAAAATTCCAAGTAAAGACAATAATGCATTATGTGTGAGGCTTTTTTGAGCCGACACAAAACAAATAAAAAAATGATGAAATTGAAGGAGTAGGTACGAAACTGCGTCTTTTAAGAGGCTTTTAAAAAAGCGTAGGTTGTCGCGTAGTGGATTGTATCAATTAATGATAAGTTCAAAATTACGCGAACAGGTTGGTTCGTTATTTACAAATGTTTTTGGAATATCACCTTTGCTACGTTTGACAGTGAAAGACCTTGGAAAGAGGCTCAATTTGCGACACGCACTCCTTAAGAGTTCTAAAGGTCGAGGAATTTGGAAAAAAAAAAAAAAGTTGGCTTTTTTGGAGACGGGCGAGAGAGCTAGATTATTCTTTTTAATCTATAGTGTCTCGATGACTAGTATAGCGAGAGAGTCTAGCGGCTCCTGTGAGCACGATACTTATTGAAATATATCAGCTATTTTTGTCGTGTATAGAGATTTTGAGCGAATTTTTCCTTAAAAATTCGAAACCAATTTTTTGAGAATTTGAAAATTTTGTTTTTCGAAATTGATTAGTTTTTCTTAAAATTCGACAACTTTGGCAATTTGTTAAAAATACCATTTCCCTTCAAACTTGACAATTTTTAAAATATCAGATTTCTTTATATATCAAGGTCTGTTTCAGGTAGAAACATTTTGAGGCTTCGTTAAAACAAGGAATTTCAATATGCTTTTGGTAAAACAGAAAAATTTGAAAATTGATCAGAAAAAAGTTTAAAATCAAAAAAATTATAGAAATTTTATGAAAAAGTTTCACATTTTGGAAAATTTAAAAATTGAAAAAAAATTGAAAATTTCCAATTTTTTGTTAAATTTGGAGAACCTCATTAAAAATAAGTTCTCAAATTTTAAACAATCTCGATTTGAAAGGAAAATTATCAAATTTAAAAAAATTATAATTGTCTATCAAATTTTAAAGAAAATATATCAAAATTTATCAAATATTGTAAAATAATTTATATACAGGTGAAAATTTTAAGTTAATTTTAATATATCTAAGAAAAATCCTCCCCTTTTATCTGCCTTTGGTGAATTTGAGGCTTATTTTAACAATTATAATGAAACATAAAACGTCCATTTTGGTGTTTAATTGTTTTAAACCTTTGTGAGCACAGAGCCAGAATTGTGGCTCCACATACCTAAAAATCATTCAAAAAAGCGACAAACGGGATCGTAGAACGAGCGTAATGATGTTCTTTCGAACACATTATAAGACGAATTTAGATCCGTTTCCAAACAAAAATTGAATTTTGTTTCGAATGTTTGGTTCCAGCATACGGGGAGTTGATTTATCAAGGATTTTTCGCCTATGTTTCACTTCCGGAAAAATTATTTCGAAATTGGATATAAAAATACCAATGCGAGATTAGTCAGTTTTAGGAAAGTGTTTGTGCAGCATAACAGTTAAAATTAGATATTATTGATATTTCTAGGGCAGATATTTTTCTTCTGAAGTGAAAGTTCTAAATTTTCAACTCAAAGTATCCATGAAAAAATTTAGTTATCATAAAGTGAATTTAAGCAATCAAAATGGTCCACATTTCTTCATTACCATATTTAATTGAAAATAAAAGGAAAAGTGTAATCATCTGGCTTTTATTGGGACAAAGATAACCATTTTTCAATCAAAAATCATGATTTTCCAATCACAATTTTTTCTTTGATAATTTATGAATCTATTACTTTCGATTTATGAGATATAAATCAAAGCGAAACAAAACTATGACGTAGGCCAGATACTTGTGCATCGGTTTAGACATAAATGTACTTGTGAAGACAACGTGACAGTGTATCACGCGATATGAATGTGCCTTGCTTTTCTCCACTATATTTCCCTAAACAAAAAAAGTGAAATCTAGAATATGAAATGTTCCGGATGCTACATAACATCTTCAACTTCCTTATGCAGAAAAAAATTGAAATACCAACTGCCTTAAGCCTTTCTGCGTAACAAGCTGAAGTGATGCCACCCTAACTCATTAGTGGTCTACGTATACACCGTCTGTACGTCACCGTACCGGTTCAAGTATAGACGGTGCGTTAAGGTCGCCGTAGCGTCTACGTATACACGCGTCCTGTAGTCACCGTACCGTTTCAAAGTATACGACGGTGCGTTAACGTCGCCGTAGCGTCACGTATACACGCGTCTGTACGTCCACCGTACCTTCAGTATAGACGGTGCGTTAACGTCGCGTAGCGTCCCTCAACGTAAGCGGCTGCGTGAGAAAACACGTGAGTGGTTTTTATTGGCATGTTCGTAGGTTGTAAGACTACACTAAATTAAAGAGCCAATAGGATCTTAGTTGACCAATCAACCCTTGTGGCCGCTTCGGAAACAGAATCTACGCAGTGAGAGTTTCGTCACGTCGGTTAGTACTTAGATTAAGAGATTAATATAGATTATATATGGGGATTATCTGTACTAAATATATAAGGATGTAGTTCAAATCCACAAGCATATATGTGAATCGTTGTTGCACGAGCTAGACCCAGAAGCTGCAAGCATCGAATAGAAATTGAATGTCGGAGCTACAAGATTAGTCCGAATTCATTCTATTGTCACGCCTGGTAAACAACGTTCAAAAGTAGAGCCAAATTTGTGGCATCTGGTGCTTGGACGGAACTTTTTTTTAATATGCTCAAAAGGGTTAAGGGAGTCTGGTAGCATTTAGAGACTCGGACATTAAATTTTCTAGATATCTTTAAAATATTTTTTTCTGAAAATATGGACAAAAATAAATTGGATAAGAAGTCTTTTTATTCAATTGTCCATGAAAAAGTATTTTACGCGATTGGAGAAAATATTTCTTTCATTTATTCAAATTTTGGAAATTTCTGAGATTGAAATCGCTGTTCCAAAAAAACCGAAATACAAAAATGCAAATTGTGGAACTAGGGGGCTTTGCGCGTATCCTTAAGGATCGTAATACATACCAGTTTGAGGTTTCTGCCGTCAAAATCCAGGGAGGAGTAGTATTTTCCCCGAGGCACCTCAAAAATAAGCCAAAAAACAGTTTTTTGCTCTTTAAGCGCCGATGAAATTTTTTTGAGTAAAAACGGAACTTGGGTTCTGCCCACGTTCTCTGTGGTCATAAAAGCTATAAGTAATTCTCTATCTTAAAACTTAGGGAGGAGTCAGGCTTTTGAAGTGAAAATAGTGGCCACCTTTTGAAGGTTGTTCATGATTGGTCGGCCAATCAAGCCTTGCGATTTGTTTTGTGAAAGCAAGATACTGTTCAAATTATCCTAAACTGAAAATACATATGTTCGTGCCTGTTTCTAGTACTCATTGAGGCGACGCTGAAAACCCTGTTTTTTGGCTTAAAATGCGACCAGTACTCCCCTTAAGGTATTCTTGTCGAAAAATTTCAAAAAAAATTACAAACAACAAATTTGAAATTTTTTATGCTTTTAAATCATCAACGGATTAATTTCTGCATTTAAAGACATTATAACCAAAGAAAATGTAAAGACCCCATTATGTTTAATTTTCAGGAGGCCACCACCCCACAGGGCACACAAACACAAAATGTGTTTATGGCAACACACTCCGACCCCAACATTTTTTTACAAAAAAATTTTAACCCACTATCCCAAATCTTCACCCTTCCACCAACCTCCACCAGCACCCGGTCTAACTATTACGATCTTATTTTGTTGGCGTTTATTATTTTTTTTATGTACTCAAGGAACGTACAGTTTTACCGTAGCCAAAATCTGATTCGATCTTTTCCTCAGGTCTCCGAGTATTTCATATGTTTCAGAAATTTTGGCCTTGAAAAAGTAACATCCAGCAACCAATTGTTTTTTTTTTGCTGTCAAGCCAGCCCTAAGCCAACGATTTTGTTGTCCAGACAAGCCCAAGCCAGACAAATACCAATTTAGGACTCCTTTAAGAAAAAATGGAAATGAAATGCCGGTTGATTGAAATTAAATACGAAGTTTTAAATAGATAATCTTTGGCTGTCAATAATTGCTCAGATAACAATTTAGCTTTCTGCTCAACTTGCATTAGTATTTTAGATTTTGTCAAATGTTAATTAACTTCGAATTATTCAGAACAATCACTCTAATTTCGAAGTTTTTATAAATATTTCATCTGGATCGGATTGGATCGGAAATGTCTCAAAAAAATAAACTTGATCGGATTGAAGGAAATTTAAAAACCTGAATCGGATTGACCTGATCGGATGAAGGAGTTTCAAAAACTTGATCGGATTGGATCGAATCAAAAATTCGATCCAATCCAATTTTCGATCAAAGTTCAACCCAATCCGATCAAGTTCTGCCGACCCTTCTGATGTGAGCTGCGAATGTTAAATTTTAAAAGTCCCAGGAAGGAATACATTTTGATCGATACCCCTGAAATAGGGTCAAAATACGGTTCCTTCCAATAAAAATTCAGCCAAATCTTAAGAATTGTTCCCAAAACTTCGTGAAGATCTGCGAACGTTCTGTCCCGTAAACTTTTTAGTTATAAAATTATTGTTAATATACCAATTAAACTCAGAAAGGAGATACAGTTTAACAAAAATAATTCAGTCAGTTTTTTGTTTAGCTTTGTTTCTGATTGGGAGCGAGCCATAACATTCGGTCTTGGGTCTTTTTTCCTGCATTTTTTTTGGTTTTAACTTTTTTTAGGAGCTAGGGTGTCCTTCAAATTAACAGATCATGTTTAAGCAATAGGTGATCTGAAACATGCATGCAAATGTGAAAAAAAAGAATATTAGACAATAAATAATAATTAAAATTTGCTACATTAAATTGCATACATAAATTGCATCACATACATTACATGATAACATCACATTCAAAATTTTTTAGGATACCAGATTTTTGTTATATATTAAGGGTATAGTCCAGGTGTGTCATATTTAGGTCGAAAAAATTTCTAGTACTCCCGGTATTGCACATTGAAAACCGAGATTTTTAGGTTTTAGCGACGACTACCGTCCTTAAACATAAATTTCATATATTTTACTAAACTAAATTTTTAAGAACCACTCGCACTTTTTGATCGGGGTTTTGGCACACGCCTGGAAAAAACAGCTAATGTCTAGGGGGTCAGAAAAATTCTATTTTGTTTTGTATTCTCTGTTGAGGTGACAAATTTATGTCCTTTCAGTTTTTTAACAAGTTGAAGAGAATTTTCGAAATATTTTCTCGACCCCCGTTTCTAATGCCCCTAGTGACTCATCACAAGAATTTAGATTCCAATCCAGATTTCGACGCCAAATCTTAACAAATGAAAAATTGAAATCTCAATGCACTTTCAATTGTGAATTTCCAAAATTTGAAAGAATATGAAGAAACGATTAAATTGGATTCTGAAAGCTTATGGGAGCTCAAAAATCCCTGTTAAAAGCGAGGGCTTAATGCCCTGTCTGGAAAATGTCTAACAGATTTGCAAATCCGCACCATTTTTTCCTCGAATCCGTAAGTTGACAACACTGAGAAATTTTTATTTTTGAATAAATTAACTGCATTTCTTTTCATATATACAATAAAACATATCATATTTTACCAATTAAATTCACCCTTGAATCGCACGTTACGATCCTTAATCATTAATGACGACATCATTCACAGAGTTATCGATAAATTTTTATCCTGGTGACCGTATAATCAAGTTATAAAGGTGGCCAAAAAAGTACTGTTTTTTCAAAAAAGACTTTTAAGATTACCGTCGAAAAAATTAAGAGGGGAATTCTTTATTGGTTTTAGAAAATAATTTTGAACGCAACAGCAAAGACCAAATGATATCGAGGATGCGGATAATCTGCAACGTTTTTTTTATTTGGCTCGAAAATGTTTAGGGCGGTTCTGTGCGGGAGCAAAAGAGAGCAGTATTCGGGCTGGTTTTTAAAGCACCTGGCATGATCGAGTATTAATTAAATTTCCAAGTAAATCTACGGAGATCACTTCCGTAACACTCAAGCTTCATTGGGAGATTAATTCTAAAAATATTAATAATACAATCGAATTGAGCGTCCTGGCAAAAAACAATACTTCAAAATAAATCCTGATTTCCGCCCTGATATCGAAAATTGGGGAAAGTTAAGCCAATCCCGGCAATTTTGAACATTCGGCATCAAACGATATTTTGTTATCACTTCGTTATTACTTCTATTTATATTTTCTGATATCGCTGTCTTATAATGAGAAATAAGGTTAAGCGTAGAGAACTATTTTTTTTAAAGTACTCAATTAAACGTCAAGGAAATTTTTTGGAAATTATTTACATAATCAACAGCGTTTCACATTACACTACATTGTTCAAAATCGTTCATGACGAGATCAAGCTAGATCTTTCATATGTCAATCGTTTTCATATGTCTACCCGTCATCAGTTTAGCCGTATCAAGCCTCCAAAATGGTCAAAAATCACAATACACCATCTCCTTAATTGATGTAGAAAAATAAGCAACTTTCCATAACTGGTTGTTTTACATTTTTGAAACCACACTTTCAAGAAAATAAAACATCTTATCAAAACATTCCGCTATTTTTCAGAGTTTAACTCGTAGACTCGGTTCTGACAACTTGTCGCCTATCATCATTTAATCGCATTTTACGATGGCTTAGGGGATTGTGGGGCTTCCAGACATTTGCTGGGGAAAATAAAGCCCTTTTTAAAACTCTCAAATTATCTTTTGTGAGAATTGAGTGAAACGTTTATTTTTCTATTGTATATATTTGTAGTCCCGTAACCTTTGAGAAGTCAAAATTGAATTCATTTAGAAAATATTCATCACATCAACCTTTACCATGCATAAAAATCCTAAATGCTGGTATTTCTTCCATTAAAAGTATACCGTCATATCCACTTATCCAAATCACATAATGCCGATATTATTGGTCAGAAAATTCTCTACAATTGCAACCAAGCAATTTATAAATTCATCTTAATTCGCCGAAAATTATTTTTGAAAATTCAATTGCTGATAGTTAAATATAGGCAAAAATGTAAGATTATTTTTTCAAAAAAGTATACCTCGACAACGGTAACAGTTTGCGATTTCTTTTTCTCTTTTTCATAAATCTTCTCTTATTACTTAATAACTTTTGAAACCAAGGAAATTTTAATAATTTTTTTTATATTTCTCGCAACACTATTTCATGCTGATTTTAATGGCGCGCCATTATTACATGATTAGGCTAACAATTGAAATATTGAAAAGGCGCAAAAAATCTGAACAAACTATCATCATTGAAATACTTTCATTTTAGAATAACTTGTCTCGCGATTACGGTTTTTTTTATTCTGAAAATGATACCAATCTAGAATTATTTTCCCGTTTTTTAATGGCAAAGTCCGAAACGAATATTTTTCAGAATTTTCTAGAAATATTGGTCATAAGTTTCCGAATTTTATTTTGGTCTGAATCTCCGTGAAAATTGGATCACTAATGGGTTATTTGTTTTTTGATCATCTGTCATTATTCCAAGGGATTTCAGTTAGCAAGCGATTTCAAGTCCTAGAAAATAAATATCCCAGAATATTAAGTGTTTTTTTTAATTGCACAAACGATTCTCTCCCCGAGGTGCTGGATGGTCGGTTGCAAATTGAAAAATTACCGAATTTGCGACCAGTGGTCGGCAAATCACTACTGCTGCCCACAATCCCCTTAACGGGGTTCTGCATGTCAATTGTGCATGCAACAAATAAAGTTTCTTTTTTTGAATAAAATTTAATATAAAATTTATCATGTATGGTAAGATCGGGTCTGACAATCTAATTATGACTTATAAAAAATCTTTATTCCGACGTTAAAGGTCTATTTTTTGACGTTCCATCCAAAATTTGCGTATTCAAGTAATATTAATAAAAATATCAAATAAAAAATAGACAAAAATTAATTCTCTGTGAAAAACTGATGTGAAAAAGTGTATTTAAAAGCGTGCATCCCTTAATTGCAGGAAAATTCGGCCTTTTATTATTTGTTATGTACACTGGGTGCACCCTTATCCGTCACGCACCCTTAATCCGTACGATTGTACCTTAACCGAACGATTTTTTTGAAAGTTGACGAAACACCCTTATCCGTACGCCCTTATCCATACGGTAAAAATTAGAGAACAATTTTCAAGATTTTCTAAAATTTTCCTATATTTTTTCAGAAATAAATGAATAACTAGCAACTTGCACGGTTTAAGAACTATTTGGGTGAATATCTAACTTTACAATACAAACAAAATAAATTTCTATGTTTTTTTTGAATAAATCAGTAATTTCAGTTGTTTTTTTCTTGATTGCATAACCGATGCAGAAATTCCGGCTGATATCTTTTTTCATCCATTATTTTTTCCTGATTTAAAGCAGCAGGCCAAGTCGATGACGGAATTTTTCAGGAAAATAGTCCAAATTATTAATACAACTTCATGTCGCTGGTCCACGTTCAAGCTCTTGAATGGGAAACAGATTTTCTGTTGTAGAATTTTCCTAATTTTCAAAATAATCCTGATGGTAGACTTCGCCAACAAACGACCCAAATCCCTTTAAGCACCTTTGGTGATTTGAAAGATGTAGGGTTGGGGGAGCCAATCCTAACACTCCTGAACCCCTTCTAGCCACTCATGAGGCCGCTTTCTCTTCTTTTCAGGCCTACCTATCAAATCACCCAAAAGGTGTTAAAGGGATATCTCCCGCCATATGATTACGGGGGCAATCAACAATATCTGCTGAATAATTGAATTTAAAAAATGGTCCGAATCCGACGATTGTACCATTTTTTTAAGAAAAACTAGTAATTTAACACTTTCAGTATTTTCATGATAAAAGTATAAAATAATTGGTCCGATGCAACTATTTTTATTTTTATTTCTGCACAAGATTATTTGTGCTCAGTTTGAGCTATCTAGAATGTTATCGGATGAATTGTTTTTAAAAGCCGATGAAGTAAAAAATTTGGCTTGAAAACTCGTGAAAACTGACCAGGAGCCCCCGTAATTGATATAATTTGACATTTCAGACAGCGAGCATTCTGGGGTCTCTTCGCTGTAAGTGATTTATTTTCACCTTAATGGTAATGTTCGGCCTTTTCAATTTCTTTGAGATTTTTATCTGATTATTTTAACAAGTTCAGAAATACAAAAAATTTTCCCCAATAATCTAAAGAAATTCGTTAATTCAACATTAAAGCCTATATATTCACGAAAATATTAAAAAAATATCTTTTTTTGCCTCTCTTTTTCACTCGACGCCAGAAAAGTAACCCTTATCCGTACGCTGTACCCTTATCCGTACGATTTTGCCGAGCCTGAGGCGTACGGATAAGGGTGCACCCAGTGTAATTAATAAATGCTGACTTATATATATATTGCTAAACTTTTCCATAATACAAGCAAGTGCGCGCAGTATTTGTGATTAAATAATGAACACAAATTGGACACAATTCCATACCAACGTTTGTGGAGCATTTATTGCTTAATATTTTCGCTTTATGAAATTAATTTTTTACTGATATAAGAGAGATTTTTGCCACTGTTACCGAAAGTCTTTTTTTTTTTTAGCTTTTTTTTCATTTTTTACGAATCACCTGACGTAAACTAAATTACGAATCACCTGAACGTAAACTAATTATCTCTTTACCAACGTTTGGTCGACTGTTATGTTACACTGTTATTTTGAAAGTTTCAACTAATTCGTATATTACCTGCTCGAGCTTTTGACTGCTGGGCACAAATTGTGCATTTTAAAACTTGTTTTCGTAATACGATTTACGAATTTGTTACTAATTTGAAAAAAATTTTGGGTTTATAAAAATTATGAAAATTATGAGCAATTACGGGGCTCCTGGTCATTTTTTACTACTTTTTAAGCCAAATTTTGTATTCAATTCGGCTTTTAAAAACAACTCATCCGATAACATTTTTAGATAGCTCAAACTGAGCACAATTATCTTGTAAAAAATAAAATAAAAAAAATTGGTTCATAGGACCAATTTATTTAATTTTTTTGAAAAATTACCAGGAGCCCCCGTAATCGATATAATAGTTACCTGAATTTATATATAATCAACTCCGAGGACACCGACCTTTAACTCAAAATATTCGCCATACATTCGTCGGAAATGCGTTGTGATAATTTTTATATTTTGAGCGCGAATAAAGTTGACCAACCCCCTAATGAATTTTTCAGAAGTAAAAATTTTGGATTAGGCTGCTACCAGAATTGCGAATCATTCTCAAAAGAACCCAGCAAATTCGATCAGCTTGAAGAAGTTTGCAATAAATTGGACACAATTAGTTCAAAAACAATTCGGATGCAAAATTTGCAAAAACTTTACCCTTTATTTCAAGAAAAAGCATATCACTTGCAAACGATAATTGTTGTAAGAAAAGGAATCATAATTAATTATCGCTAATTTTTGTTTCTGTCCTGACATTTTTTGGTGGTTTCCACCAAAAATGAGCAATTATTAAAAATATCCAAATTGAAACAATATGCAGAATGCGTCATATTGTAACATATGTTTTCCGATATTTTACGACTTAAAATCTGACGTTTTGAAATTATAATATTTTTATAGGGCTTTGAGCGGACTTAAAAAAAAACGCCATGCTTTCTCCTTCGCTCTTTCTTAATAGACCTAGTCAAGCAAAAACCATAATAAATTGGAAGCTCAACCAGTATCAACAAATAAAAAACTCTGAAGTCTAAATTTAGCAAATCTTTAAAATTATTAAATCCTAAATCATTAGTAGAGAGGCGTTTTTTAAAAAGTTGTCTCTAATTTTATGTACTAACAGCATATATGTTTTATTCAAAATAGAAAAAAATATTCGCAAACATTTTTTTCGAATTTAATGATTTTTTTTGGAAAAAATAATCTTTCAAAAAAAAGGCTTGCTGGTCTTGTCGTTTTGAGACAAAATTTTTTTTGACAAATAAAAAATTTGACGTAAAAAAGTGTCAATCAATTTTTTCTATCAATCGAAAATTATGTATATTCCTTCATAAAGATCCCAGGTCAATCTTTCATTCTAGGAAAAAATTATTGTTGCAAAATATGCATGACAAATTTGATAATGAATTGCGAAAAGAATATGCGTTAAGTAAATTGCGCAACATATTAGAGAGGCAATGTCATGAACTCTCAGAAAGTTTCAAATTTTATGAAGAAAATGCCGAAATTTTAAAAGATCGAATAATGTATATTCGATATGAGGTAAAAAATCCAGCTTTATTTTTCCTGTATTAATGAGAGTGAAAGTCGCTTAAGGGGGTATATCTGGATAATTTGACATATTCACGGTGATATATTCTGAAAACTAAAAGCTTATGAGAAAAACCGAAAATGCTAATTTGTACATCTATCTTTAATCTTGCGAAAAAGTGCATCACAAATTATTTTTGACCAATAGGTACAGTATCGTAACAAGGTGGCATTTTCCAAACTGCAAAATCTATCTCCTCCNTTTTTTTGATGATTGGGTTTTTAGTACACTAAATTATCACCCCGTATCAATTTGGAGCGTTTTTAATGCCTCTAAGGCCTTTATTTAATCAGACAGATATACCCCCTTAAGCTAAAGTTACTAAAGTTAATAAAAATCCTTTTTAAAATTTCCTACTTGATTAAAAATGTTTCTTGGAATTTTTTAAAATTATAAGCTAAATGATAGGCAATTTCATAAATAGATTCCATTTTTAAGCGATAGCTGGCGTTTTTTTATATTTTTTTTTCAGAAAGTTAAATTTAAATATTTTCAATTTTAGTCATACTAGTAAATCAAAAATATGAAGAAAATTTGTCAAATTCAAAGCTTGTTTATCATGTGATTAATTCAGTAGCCAGACAGCTACAAATAGAGTCACTTTTTGCGTGTTTAACCTTTTTGTTGAAATGCACCTGCTTCGTAGCTGTCTGGTAACTGTATCCATCACATGATAAACGGGCTTTTAATTTGGCTTATAATGCATATTTGTGCTCCTCAATCCGAATACAATATTTTGTTTTTATCATATCTATTGACTTCAATCGGCAAGAACTATTTTAAACTTGAATCTTCCGCTGATTATCATTCTGTTTATCGTATTTACTTAATAAACGGTACCATCACCGCAATTTTCGATTAAAGCGCTGTTGATAAAACATTTTTTGTTAACCCACTCGAAAAAAGATAAAATATCTTCCACGTTCAATCTAAAAGGCTTGAAAACTTTATGAAATTTTTAATTGGCTATCAATTAGGAGCCCTCAAGAATAAAAAATCGAAGCATAAACATTTTTAAAT
Source organism: Oikopleura vanhoeffeni (assembly GCA_004367855.1). Taxonomy (NCBI): domain Eukaryota; kingdom Metazoa; phylum Chordata; class Appendicularia; order Copelata; family Oikopleuridae; genus Oikopleura; species Oikopleura vanhoeffeni. The sequence continues at coordinate 433,946 of SCLH01001260.1, read as the reverse complement.
TAATTTAGGATTTGGCTCAAAACAATCATCTGTACATGAATGCAATGGCAAAATTCAGTGACGCTGAAATGAGTGTTACAGCATTGAAATTACTTCAAGAAGATATGCATGACGATAAAACATTTGGAAGGACACTTCACGAAACTAAAGCACAAATGTGGCATCGATTAGAAGCCAAACTATACAGTACTCATAGAAAGGGTGGCCAAGGATTCATAAAGTTGACAAAAGTCCGCTTCGCAGGAAATAGTGATTTTCATTAAAAAAATCAACTATAGTTTTTAAAGCATGAAAAAAATTTTGAAATCTTAAAATTGCGCAATTAAAATCTTCGACATTATAAGCACTCTACAGACTCTTAAGGGGGTCGGTGCATTTTCACAGATTTGCACTTTTTCGATTTTTTTTGTCTTGAGGGAAACTTTTTGCCACTTCGAAATTTTGGAATAAAAACTTTTTCGAACACAAGTTGTCACTTTTCAGCTTTCTTTGTATAATTTGAATTTCTTCAGATTGATTATTTTTACTTTATAAATCGTCTTTTGAAAAAACACTTAAATAACGCGCGTTTGCTTCCATGGTGTCTAAATAACAAAATTTATTATTTTTTATTTGTTACTTAGAAGCCCTAAAATACGCTTTCGACCACCGACTCAGATTTATTAAATTTTTTTTATACGATTTTTACGTCAAAGTCGAAAATTTAAATTTGTGAAAAAAGACGGAAAAACCAAAATTTTACCACATCGAACAAAATATTTTTCTGCATGAGTTCAATAAAATAAATTGAAAACGGTGGATGAGTCGGCTTATCAATTCGGCAAGGTTGAGTGTGATAAAATATCTTTAATTCCGGATAATGAGGGCCTTGGAGTATTTATGCCGATCCGTAGTTTCGTTTAAAAAAGTATGATTCAGAGTATTACAAAGAGCGAACAAACAAAACAAATATATATTTAAATATATATTTAAGCCATTCCAAATATTTTGAGCTAAGGATTCCAGAAAATTACTTTGAGAAATTTTGAACAAGAAATGAGGAAAATTTTCATAATATTTCCGAATAGTTTCGACCGAAAATCCCAAAAAAATTCAGATGATTTTTCAAATAGCATATAAAAAATATGTGGTCACCTAAGCCAAAAGTAAAAGCGGCCATTTTGAAGAATTTTTTTGTTGATTTGAAACAAATAATGAGACTTGAAATTGAACAAAAAATAAAGCACTTTTTTATATTGTCCGGAACTTTTTTCAAAAATTTGTCGAATTCGAAAAGTTTAAATCGAACTCAAAATTTTCTAAAAAAACAATAATTCAAAAATCCTGTAGTTACAAAAGTTACATGGATTATCAAACATAACTTTGATGGTATATTGAGATAAATTTATAAACTCAGTGAAAAGTTTTTCATCAAGAGCCCATATCCGTATCTGTCAAAATGCACCGACCCTCTTAAGGGAGTGGTTGTCGCTGATTTTCGATGATTTTCTGATTGTCGATGATTCCTGTTTTGAGATGCGGTTTATGGCTAAACTAGCAAAGCTGGAATTCCAAAAACTTTCTTAACGTAAAGAACAACTCATCGCAATCATTTTGGACTCATCACATGGACGTATAGTTAACATTACCAAAAAAACACTAAAAAGCTTTCTTCTCCGTCAGTTGTTATCATTTTCATTTTATTTTTTGTGTCAGGCTCCAGATCATCAATACAAAGACTAATCTAGAGCATTTTTTTCGAAATTTAGCTTTTGTCGGACAAAAACTTCAGAAAACTCTTAAAAACTAAATCTGAAATCGAGATTTAGAGGCTTTTTCAAAAGCCTACTCCTCCGCCAATTTTCAACATAAATTTTCGGTTTATACTTCATATAAAAGCTCAAAACTAGTTTAACAATAATCTAGATTTTTTTTCGAAATTTTTATCAGACTTTGTTCTGGAGGCTTATGAAGGTTACTATAATGTTTCAATATTTGAAACTCAAAAAGCTTACTCCTCCCACAATTCACATCAATTTTTCTTTATTTTTTAAGTCAAGTTCCGGAAAACCAATATCAACAATAATCCAGAGTCTTTTTTTCAAAAATTTGCTTTTAACGAACAAAAATGCGAAAAGACCGAAAAACTAAATCTTAACGAAAATTGGTCAAAAAAATTGTCTGTCAAAAGCAAAATTTCAAAAAAAGGGCTATAGATTATTGTTGATATTGTTTCTCCAAAACTTTACTCAAAAAATTAGAAAAAAATCATGTAAATTGAAGGAGAAGTAAGCTTTTTAGTGTTTTTTTTGGGAGGCTTATTAAGGGTTAGTGCGTGGACGTACGTTGAATTGTATCATATTACAATGAGTGTTGAAATTATTTTCGACACTTGTTCTTCACGTCCAGAAAGTTTTTATAATACCACCTCTACCAGTTCATCAAGAAACAATTTACAAAACCTTTTAAAAACAGCTTAATCAGCGACAACCACTCCCTCAAGTTCAGAGGTAAAAAAATAACTTATTTGATGTCAGAAAATGCAAGCAGTGTCATGACTTAGAGTTTATTTAACACTTAATTGTTTTGTGATCAAGAAGGCAAAGAGGTTGTCATTAACGACAAGATCTTTTAATTATGTTTTCAAGCCTTTGTATTCGCATTTATCGAGAATTTTAAAATACAATTTGTTGCTATAACTATCAACTTTAAAAAATGTGGCGCTAAGAAGCTATGGTGAGAATTTTTTCATTAAGAAATTCTTCTTTTTCCACCTTACTCATTAGAGTTTAAGTGTGCAACAGAAATCATAATGTTAAAACCTTATTGATTAATGGTATAAAATTTGTCGAACATTTTCTGTGATTAGTGTTCGCAAATTCAAAATAGACTGTGCAAAATAAGTGTTTATCAGATTCGTCTCTCATATAATAACAAGTGTATAAGAAATGATGAAATCGCCAATTTTTTCATTCAATTTGTCATCGTATCAACCAGGAAACGCAATGCGAATATGATTCTTTAGACACCTGTCGAAATATAACTTTCTGTATTTATGAAAAAAATATTTGTTGTTAATTATTTGTTTCTTATTTTGATCATATCCGAGTTAATTCTAATTTAAGGAGAATGCCCCATATCCGCCCGAGAACCTTACGCAATTTTACGTATTTTTAAGCTGAATTCCTGCAGTGCGCGCATATCGGAGAGATTTACAACTTTATCAACCCAGGGTTTGACAAACCCTTCGAGAAAATTGAATCTACGCCATAAATAGCCAAATCGGGTTGAAATGAATTTCTCAAGTTTAATTTTGACCCTAATACACGTGAATTATTTATAAATATGATCGTCTTGGGGGATGCGACAGCATCACCAAAAAGATTTATTTTTTAATAGAACAATTTTGCGCTTATCATCGAGGGGAGATGGATTTTTGTAATAGCCGTGTAGCTGGAACCTTCCTCCGAGTTATTCTCGGGTAAAACATTGGGGAGTTTAGCTTGCGGTTGCAAAAATAATTTTGATTAAAGCTTGGCACCTGCCTTTAGGTTTAGCAACTCAACTTTAAGCTCTAAAATTCCTTAGGACATTATTAATGTTAAATTAAACAGGTTACACTTAATTTCGACGTACTTATTATTTTTGAAATGGTGGGGAAAAAAAGATATTATGTCCATAGATATTTCAAAAAAGATTTTATTAAAAGAGAAGCAAAAATTGCCGTCGTCACTGCAAAAAATAATTATGCCATAGAAGTTTTTTTCGACACTCAAGCTTAATTCACTCCATTCTTATTCAAGGAAAGCGTTTTGTACGTACGCTCTCTCAACCAGCATCCTAACACAGACCACTCCTAACACTCGCGAGCGGGACAGGCCCCATTACACTGGCCGCTATTACAATCGACATATGCTATGCAGCTCCGCTGACCATGTGTTGCTTACAAAAAAAACTCAACAATTTTCAAAACTCTTTATTTTATCTATAATTATCTCTGGAAAAACGGTTAACTATCGATCAAAAAACCACAAATTGTTCTACAATGTGTTTTATATTTAAAAGTATGATGATATAACTGGAAATATACAACATCGGATCTTAGATAAGGTTATTATTAGGACTCGGAGATAAGATTTTTATCGCAATAAGGAAATAATTAAGAGCGATACCAGGCAGTCACTTATAAATTTCAAAAACTTTTTCAGTATATATGTTGGTGTTTCTTAAGCCGTGTAGTTTTATGAGGAAGATGATTACGATGGTTTGAAATTACATATGGTTGTAGGTTATGTTCTGAATTTGTTTCGGAAAATTAAGTACAAAAAGAGTTTATTGTAGTAAATCTGTATGACGGATCTGGTTCTAGGTAGAAGTACCGATCCTAAAAGTCGTATTTTTCTCGGTGCTTTTTGTAACCGATAAAATCGATTTTGCAGTGTGGTGAATATATTTCAGATTTTTTTTATTTTCTCGTTGACGTCCTGACGTGTAATAATGAGTGTTTTTTCTCTGATAATCTTGGAGTCAAAATTTCCTCGTTTTAACACTAATTGCATACCAAATAATCGGGAGAATGTAATGTTCTCACGTTATTAATTTTTCCCGATTCACTGTATCTCAAGCCCTGTTTAAATCATGTGTCTCTCAGCTTGGTTGATCAGAAAAGACTTTGTCCGCAGCGAAAGTGGTGCAAGTGTGCGATGGCGATGAAGAGCGTTTCGAGTATGAGCTCCAGTTGGTCTGTGTCGCGTTGGATTTATTTTTGTTAATTGCAGCAGCGGTGTGCAAAGGATAGCTCTCGAGCGGTACCATAACTAGTTGGCCAATGTTCACGTGTGTGAAATAGTATTTTAGGACCCTTTTTTTTGGCCATTTTTTTTTTTATTTGTCTGAAAGATTAACTAATTTGTTAAAGTCAAATTAAGGACATCGATCAAACCGTTCAAAAATATAGCATAAATACTGAAAACAATACTTAAAAAAAAATCGAATTTCCGAACTTTTTTTTGGTCAAATCAAATTTTTTTTCATTGATTTAGAAGCAAACCGATTTGTCATTGACAAAATTTCGAATGCAAGAAGATTAAGTTTGTACTTTGTATGGATCTCGAGAAACAGCCTCCGTCGGTTACGTCAAATTTCACTATCTAAAATATATTGTTGAAATTTTTTTTAGGATTTAAAAAAAAAATTTAAGTGGCGTTCAAGATAACATTGCAGGCGACCTGGTCACGTTAAATTAAGATTATCGGTCATAGCATTAAAAAATATAGCATAAATACTGAAAAGAATACTTGGGAAAAATTCGAATTTCCGAAATGTTTCTTGGTCAAATCCAAAAAAATTTAAATGATTCGGAAGCAAACCGCTGACAAAATTTTGAATGCAATTAAAATTAAGTTTCTCTGTTATGTATGAATCTCAAGATACAGCCTCCGTCGGTTACTCCCGTAAGTCAGAAAAAAAGGCGTAATAATGTGATCGTCTGAATAATTAATTTTCATTCGAACAAATTTTTTTTCTTTTCGAATCTATCAAATTTTTCTATTCTGATCAAGAGTGCAGGGATGAACCCTAACTGGCTTTTTAACGTCGGTAGTTGTACCATTTATTTTCAAGTGTTTTTTGGTCGAAATTTTTATTTAATGACTCGAACAGAATTTGAATTCAAGCTTTTATTTTCGAATTCAATTGTGGATTCAATTATCCATGCAATTATTTATTTTTTCTTTCAAAACAAACAATCCAATTTTTTTTAAATACAACGTTTTTTTTGAGTTAATTTGCATTTATTTGATGATTTTTTGTTACATTAAGAAGCAGGCCTATACAAAAAATTTACTTTTACATAAAAGTAATTATCCAGAAGTAGTATAAGGAGGACCTAAAATGTGTCACGTCAAACTCAATTTTCAGTATCCCCGGGCCTCACACCTATACCTATAGGTGAAACAAAAAAATTGTTTGGGCTAAACAATGAAGTTTCGCGAGAGCGAATAAAGGGAACAAATACTTGGATATTTTTTGAGGATATCTCAAATTATAGAGAAATATGTTGGAATAATTTTTTGAAATTGACCAAAAAATGTTGAACATAATTTTCACAAAAATTTTATTCATAATCTTGAAAATGTTTTTGTTGAAATTCACGAAAAATTGTTGAGAATAATTTTCAAGGATTTTTTTTTGTGAAAGTTTGAAATTGATGAAAAAACATTAAAATATTGCTTTATATTTTCAGCCGTGTTGATTGGTCAAGCTATATCAATACGGTATATAATTAAATTGTAATAAAAATATTTCATTACTTACAAAATGTTGACACTGGAAGTAGAGAAATTTGAAAATATGAATTTTATGAAACCGATGAGAGCAATATTTTCGGGGTCGAGTCAATCGGGTAAAACAAGATTGATGGGGAAAATTTTGAAAAATCAAAATCAACTATTCGGTGAAAAATTTGAACTTATCAAATATTTTTACCCAGAATATCTTGAAGAGTGTCCTGTCGATTGGCACAATGAAATATGTACTCCAATTTCTTATCAGCCTGGATTTCCAGTAAAAAATGATATTTTATCAATGCCTAGCAATAGTTTATTGATCATAGATGACAATATGGCAAAAGTCGTCAAAAGTGAACTAATTCGTCAACTTTATAATGTTATATCCGGAAAAAAAAATATTTCTGTAATTTGTGTCACGCAAAATTATTTCACCCAAGGTATTTATTCGAGAGATATTAGAAATAGTTCAAATTATGTAGCGTTATTTCGAAATTGCGCCGACGCATCGCTGAATAAAAGAGTGGCGACAGCATTTGGCCTTGGAAAAGCGTATCAAAAAGCCGAAGAAGAATTTTTCAAAGGAAATGTTTATCCCTATGTTTTTATCGACCAAACACAAAGAGCACAGCTATCAAGTTACCGACTTTATGTCAATATTTTTGATAATCCTCGCATTGCTTATAGTTCCAGTGGAATGAAAGGTTATATTTTGGGAGAGAAAGAGTTTAACGCAGCTTTTAAAATTTTACAAGAGAGAAAAAATAATTCAACAGTTGTCTTGAATGAGGACAAGACGAACAAATTATCGGGAACCAAACGACCAGCCAAGGGTGGGCAGACCAAATTCAAGTCCAGTAAGAGCCCTGGTTCAGCCAGAAGAGATACCACGCAAAAATGGCGCAAGTTTCAACCAAAATCTGAATGAAATTTATCATAATGTTAAAAGTACCCCAAATTATTCTTCAAAAATTAAGGATTTTTTGCGCACAAACATAACTTCATCTCTCCATCGTCAAGTACGAAAGAAATTTCCAAGACGAAGAATTATTGTTCACTTTCCATTTCAAATTATTATGAGCGATTTGATAGATTATAGTCACGCGCCCCTTCCTTTTCATAATAATGGATTTAGATATATTATGGTTTGTATCGACTGTTTCTCGAAATTTGCTTGGGCAGAACCTCTCAAGCGAAAAGATGGCTTATCTTCCACTTTGGCACTTGAAAAAATTTTGGACAGAATGAAGGAAATTCCCCAGTCGTTTGTCACTGACAGAGGTCTTGAGTATTATGACCACAGAGTTCAAAAACTTTTCAAAAGATTTGGAATAAAACATTACAGCATAACTGGAACTCATAAAGCCGCTATCGCAGAAAGATTCATTCGAACGATCAAGGGTCGATTAGAGAAATATTTTTGGAGTAATAAAAAGCCGAGGTGGTATGATGTTCTCCAGGATTTCATCGCTAATTATAACAACACTTTTCATCGGTCTATAAAAATGACGCCAAACGAAGTTAATGAAAACAATAGAGATCAAGTTTACAAAACTTTATTTCCAAAAGAAGAGCAGCACTTTACACCACGACTGAGAAAAGGTGACAGAGTGAGAATTATCAAAGAGAAAAACATATTTGGAAAGGGGTACAAAAGATCATGGACTCTTGAATTATACAAAATTCGAGAGGCAATCAGTACCAATGGCATAGACTATTATAAAGTTGAAGACTTTCAAGGAAATTTAATTCCCCGCCATCGATATTACTGGGAGCTTAATTTTGTTTCACGAAATGATAATTAATCTTTATGGTACTATGATCAACAATAAATTTCACTTGGAATTGCCAAACATTATTCTCGACAAAAAAATTAGATACAAAGTTGGCATTATTCGACTTTATTTCAAGCTTAACAAACAAGATAATTCCGTGGAAGACAAAAGCCTTTTGTCTTTGAACACAAACCTGATTGACCGGTCTTCGTGTAATCCGAAGCAGTCCATTGTCTTTTTCAACTACAAGAAGGGGGCGCTAGTGCAGTATCACAATGCCCACTATATCCAATTTCAGCCGGTATACCTTTATGAATTTTCAAATGCTTCATTCCAACTCAGAGACTTTCAAGGTAAAGACCCTGGACTAGAGATTCGAGATATATTTATCCAACTGGAAATTGTACGAGACGATAACTATGGCAGGTTTTAGCACATCAATTAACAATTTCACTTCTGAGAGATCTTTTCCGGTCGAAGAATCGTCAAAAAAGTCCAAACCCGCAAAAGAGCAATTCGGGGGAGGGAAGATTTCAAAGAAACGAAAAAGAGTTGTCGAAATAAAAAAGTCAAAGAAAAAATTAAAAAAGCACAAAAAACATCATTAAGTAAAAGTGATCTTCTGTCTTTATTGTCTCATAATGTTAATTTTCTTGGTGTCTTTAGCGCAAATTCTATAAAAAATCTTCACATTAAATATCATCCAAGTTTTTTGATAGTCAACGTTGTGCCCGATACAGTCCAACACGGACACTGGATAGCCTTGAGAATTTGCCGCACTAGTGTCGAAATTTTTGATTCTCTTGGTTTCAAGCCGACAAATTGGGGAATTTACCCCAATACGTTACTGAAATTTTTATCAAATTATAGTTACTCGCACAACTTTCTCGTTTCTCCTGCTTTACAAACTCCTCTTTCAAATTTTTGTGGACTTTACTGTGTTTATTTTTTGCTTTATCGCTCTTTTCAAAGTTTTCAAAAATGTCTGACACCTTTTAAACGTACAACCAAAAATGATATTATTTTAACCCATCTCTTATGTAGTCTTAATAAATAGATTTTTAAAGTCAATTAATTTTAAATCTTTTCAGATGAATAATGTTACGAACAAAAATAGTCAAGCAGATACGGAGATTATTAAATTATTTTATCCAAGAGACAACAACGACAACGTTGTCAATTTTGTGCTTCAGGAAGACCCAAACTTAGCACTCGATTTTACCAGCATTGAAATTGGCTTCCAAGTATCAATTCCAAAAACTCAAATACCTGATAATGGATTAGCTTCAAAATTGTTTATGAATATGAATGTCGAAATAAATTCACAGTTGATAACTTCTACAAAATCTGTGTATGTATTAATTGATCATAAGATTGACTAAAAATAATTTACATTTTAGGCATGAGTTACCGTTGGTCGATTATATTACTACGATCGGTAACTTTGACGCTGGATTTATCAAAACTGGACTATATGGCAATGGATATTATGATTTGTGGAATGTGGATTCTGCCGAAATTATAGCGTCTGAGGAAGTCAAAAAATTACTTCAGTCAAATAGATATTCAGTTGTTGATGATGCTTCGTCTGATAGTGTCACATTCGAATGCGTTTTGAAACCTTCAGTTGGAATTTTAAATTCTTCTAAACCTCTTGTCCCAGGGTGCGAATTTAAATTATCTTTTGATCGAGCAAAAGCAGCTTTTGCTTTAATCAATCTTGTATCTGATGTAGAAGACAGTGACAATGTTCTTTCTCTCAAAAATCTACATTTGAGAGCTAAATATTTTTCGTCGCCATTTTTAAGAAACTATTTTTCAAAAATTGAGGACAGTGAAATCAAGTACAATTATGACGAATGCTCTTGCTATCTTAAAAGTTTACCCACTGGCGAAACCAGTATCCGACTAGCTAATGTTATCGGCGGTCAAACTCCGACTTATATATTTTGCGGTGTAATCAAGTCAAAGTCTTTGGAGGGCGATTTTGAATTTTCCTCTACAAGATTTCAACGACATGGTGTGAAAGAATTTGAACTTTCCCTGAATGGGTATTCTTGCAGTGGATTCCCAATTATCAATCAGAATGGGTCTGCACTGCCAGCTTATTCAAAATGGTTGAAATATACAAATCGATATTTTAACAATAAGTGCTCGGAAGAGATTGCACCGCTTGATTTCAAACGATTTCATTTTATTTACAGCCACAAATTTGAAGGTGAACCCACTGACCAAGGCTGGATTGGAATCGATATGAAGCTTGAGTCAGCGTTTAACGAGAATTATACTTTAGGTGAACTTATAACTATTCTTCAAATTATAATATTTGTTTTAGTTATCTGGACGGTCAACAATGTCGAGCTTTCAATCGACAAATTCTTCCGCGTAGAAAAAACTCTTTTATAAACTGTTTGTCTTTAATAAAATTTATTAGATCTCACAACTTATGTTATTTCTTTATTTGCAATAACCAAAGAGAAACAAACATAGTGTTAAAAAATTAAATTCTGGAATTTAGTTTTCATTTTTGCGATAAGTTTTTCCAACTTGATAAAATGAATTAAATTTTGAGTTCTACGAGATCCAAGTCGACTATTTTTGTTCTTTTGAGTATAAAAAAATGAGAAAAAATCCAAAAATATATTTCAGTTGAAATTTTCGAAAATTTTGTTTTCGGATTTTTTTTTTACTTCTCTTTTATTTTCTTGAATTTCCACTAAAATTAATTCGATAATACTTTAACATATAAAAATATACTTTATCTGAGAATTTTAGGCAAAAATTTTGATTTTCGACTTTTTGACAAACATTTTTAGTAAAACTTTGTAAATTGATTTTTCCATGTAAATTTTCTAAAAAAAACAATTTAAAATGCTCATAACTTTTATAATATTGCTCAGAGAGTGTTCAAAATGCCTTTAATGTGTTGTTTTACAAGTTTCACGATAGAAAGGTAAAAATGAGAAATTTTTTGACAAATCTCTAGAAGATAGGAAATGAAATTTGGTAATTTTTCGAGAATGGCTATTTTACGTGTTTTTGAGATAACTCATTCAAAAATGAAAGAAAAAAACATAAGATTACTTTAATTAGTAAAATTTCACGATTTGGTGCGTTTAAAATTAAAAATTTTATTTTTCAACTTTTTCGCGCCAAATGAAACCAAAAGGCGTAAAGCCATTCCAGTGACTTAAGAATATGGCGTCTGAGACATCAAAAATTAAGATTTCTGAAAATAAATTTTTGTCGAATAACAACAAAATCAAATTGTTCACAAAGTAAAGCTATTTTGAATTTTATTTGATGGAGAATTTCAAAAGATATCGTTAATCTGAAAAAAAATTTCGAAAATTTATTTTTCAAAAATCTCAAATTTTTATCTTATGATAACTTTCTCTGACTTGATCAAATGATTTTAATTTTGGGTTCTATTCGGTACAAGTTGACTATTACCGTTTTTTTGGGTATACTTTAAGGTACAAACGATAATTTTTTGTTGTTGAAAAAAAATTTAAAAAAAATTTCCGAAATTTTTTTGATTTTTTTCGAATTTTTTTTTTGAGGTCATAAACTTGAAATCATTTTATAATTGATAAAATTAGTTTTTTGGTTCAGATTTTAATCGATTACATAAAAATAGGCTGCCCCATTTTTAACGGTATAAAATCACGAACGAAAATTGAAAATTCAAGATTTTAGAGCAAAAAAGACGAAAAAATGGACAATTTTTCGAAATTCAAATTTTTTCGAAGCATCACAAGTTAATTGTCAGAAATTATAGCAAAATGCATTGCCAAATCAATTTTTCCTCACAAAATCGTCAAGTTAGTCTTCAAACTTGAAAAATAAAATAAAATTTGGTTAATGACGATTTTAAAAAAAAAAAGAGTCAAAATACACACAAAAAAATGTGATTTTTCTCAAAATTTTGTTTTGAGGTCATAAACTTTAAATCCTTTAATAATTGAAAAAATAAGCTTTTCTGGTCAGTTTTCAATGCATCACATAAAAATAGGCTGCCCCATTTTTTGCAGCCTTAAATCATGAACAAAAATCGAAAATTCAACATTTCAGAGCTAAAATGTCCACAAAATCTAGTTTTTTCGAAAATTTTCAAATTTTTTGAAAAATCACAAGTTTATTCTCAGAAATTTCAGTGAAATGCATTGTAAAATCGATTTTTTGGCACAAAATCCCAAATTCAGTTATATGATCATAGAAAATTCATAAAAACGTGCAAATGATATTCTGAATAAAAACAGAGCCAAAATAAACACCAAAAAAAATTTTAACTCAAAATTTTTTTTTACCATCTTTTTCAATTTGAGGTCCGAAAAATTTCAAGGTGAAATAAATTGATAAAAGACCAAAAAAATTTTTTTTTTACATTTTGACATTGATAATAGATGCCCAATTCTGGAAAAAAGGACTAGAATCGTAATTTCGAAAAATTTATAATTTTTTCTAGGTAAAAAAAAAATATTTTTTTTGTGATCGGGTTCAAAGTTTTATTTTTGAGGTCCTTAAGTTTTTTCTCGAAAATATTGCAAAACAAAGGTCAGTGAAGTTGGTTTTTACACTTATATACTGAAAATATTTGCCCAATTTTTTCCAGAGCAGAAAAAAAATTATTCGTGAAATATCTTAAATTTTTGAGCAAAAACAATGAAAAAAACTCGCAAAAACGTTCAAAATTTTGAGGCCTGAAAGTTTATCTCTAGAAATTTAAGGAAAAAGTGTGTCTGAAATTTTTTTTGTTATCTCTTAATGCTACTAGGCTGCCCAGTTCACAATTTGGATCGAAGTCGAAATTCTGAGTGATATTCAAAAAGTTAAAGCAAAAATGAAATGAGGAAAAAATTTCAAAAATTTTTTTGGAAAATTTTAGAAAAATGGAAATTTTTTTCTGAATTTTTTTTTTCTGGCTCGAATATTAATCGTGTCAACCTGAAAGTATACTTAAATTGACGGCAATAGTCAACTTATACCCACTAGAACGAAAAATTAAATTCTTTTGGGAAACATAAAAAAAGTTGTGACGAAAATAAAGAGCATAATTACAGAAAACCCCAATATTTTCAAAAAATCTTGTTTGTGATGAACTTTATATGACCCTGAAATTTTATGAAAACAAATCATTTTGCTTTGGTTTCTACGTTATAAGCTTCAAATTGATTGTTTTTTAATTTTCATAGTGAAAAAATCGAAAAATGGAAATAACCGAAATCTTAGCTTAAAAAAGATAAAAATATGTAATTTTCAAAAAAAAAACGTACCTTTAAAAGGTAAGCCAAGTTTCGTCTAATAAAATATATAATAAAAAAAGTTTTCGGTATAATGTGACTGTGGTAACCTTAAAATGAGTTTCGCAAAGTTTTACAGATAAAAAAAAATGTGAAAAAATAAAAACTCAAAAAGTTAGAGCAAAAAACTCAAAAAAAACTCAAAAAATCGAAAAATTTGATACCCCGTTGAGGTCAGTCAATGTCAACTCGACCAACATCTTAAAAAAACGAAATTCGTCGTAAATTTCACGTTTTAACATTGAATAGTGTTCTCACATTATTTCAAAGTCAAAATAACTGCCATGAATCAAAAATTTAGAAAAATAGAGCAAAAACGGTGAAAAAAAGACCGGTTTTTCGAAAAAACGTACCTTTGAAAGGTAAAGACATCAGTATACTGCTAAAAATAGGGAAAACCTCCCATAAAATATTTTTTAACTTAAAATCCTCTGGGATATGACTCGCAATCAGAAAAAAACGGAAAACCGGTTTTAACTATATTTCGTTAAAATTTAAGACGTTTACAAATGGAAAATTTCCGAAATTGACCCCCACAACATACCCCAAAATACATGTTTTTTTACGCTTTTTGGAAAATTACTTTTCTAAAATATCCTATTTTTACCTCAATTTTCAGTTTAATTTTCTTGAGAATAAAGAACAGGTCAATAATACACAAAAAAAAATGAAAATAATTAAAATATGAGATATTTAGGGCATATATGAAAAAACTAATTTTTCAAAAAAAAAGAAAAAAAATAACTAAAAATTTTTTTTTCATGAATTTTTTTTACAACATGACATAAAATCGCACAAGACAACGAAAAAGAATTGAATTTTTGTTTTTCCATATTTATTGACAAATTATATACAGTTGAAATATAGTTAATTTCTTTTTACATGAATTAAAAGAGATAAAAGAGAGTATGGTCTGAGACCTGAAGAGTGATACTTAAAAAAATCAACATGAGTTTGAAAAGCCCGGTTCATCAAGTCTTCTTTTTCACAATTTTTAAACTCGGACACAAAATTTTTAAAATTCAAATCAGTCCGAATTTTTAAAATGTCATTAAAAGAACTAGCTTTTGAGCCACGTTCAAATTTAAAAATTGGTTCTGTGATATCCTCGGGCGAAGGACAGACAATCATAAAATGACAATCAATAAAGACAGTTAAATCACCTTCCAAATCGATTAAATTTTCCAGAAATTTATCAATTTTAAAATCTGGTAAGATAAATTTAGTAACTTGAAAGGACTCGTAAGGCCTGTAAAAATTACTTTTCGAGATAATCAATTTGTCCAAAATAGTATTCAAGTTATTTCGACTTTTCAAAAAGTCATACACATTTTGTGGTAAATATTCATGAACGTTATCTAAAGTAACAGTCGAGTCAAGGGTTTTTTGCAAGTACAATTCTTCTTGTGCAGAAAATTTCATCTTTAAATATATTTTTCGTTCTCTTTTAACGGTAGACACGTCACTTTATCGCTTTGAACGCCCATTTTGACGTGAATATCGCTGAGACCGGCTTTCCGCAAGGTGGTCCTAGTCATTTGTTTTCGTAATTGAGGCGTAGCGATCGGACCTCAATCATATGAGCCGAATTGTTCTCTCCGTAAAGTGTGTCAATAAAGTCGTTGAGCTCTAATTTGCAACTGTAAGGGATTCCTTTTTTGGCTTCCTTGACAGCGTCTAAACACAAAATATAAATAACGAAAAAAAATTTTCACTGCTTAAAATTCTTAATTAAGAAATTTACCTTTGACATTGCAGTAGATTTGATAATTTTTTGGGCAGAGAGCAATAATTCGACCAGAAGAAGTGGTAAATTCGGTTTTTAGAAGGCCAGGCTTCTTTTCATCTTGAATTGTATTAGTGAGAACAAAAAACTTGCCCCAAACGGTTTTGAACTCGTCCAAAAGTTCGGGTTTTACCATTGGAAAAAATATACTTTTCATTTGCTCCAACCTTGATTTTGGCTCGCCTTTCTCATCAAGTTCGATTGATTCAGTTTGAGAAGTTGCGAGGCACAAACTGTCTGTATCTTAAATTGAAAGTTAAAATTTGAGTGAAATTATTTGCTGAAAAATGCTCATTTCAATATTTTAAATGACTTTGAAAACTCACCACAATAAACCGTTTTATAGGATCCTGGTACCAAATAATGCCTCAAAAATTGTACGAATTCTAGAAACATAAGCTTCGAATGTTGTAAGATTGCCACACCAACGTGAACAAGCTTATCGTCAGTGACTTTTCGCTGCTCCATCACAAATTCGTGAATACCCATATTTCCCTCTTCGGTTGCCAAAAACGAGTCATTTTTATAAAAAGGAGAGTCAAAAAATTTCTTTAGTTTCTTTGGGTCGGCTACCAATTTTGTAGATGTGTATGCGCTAACTCTTTCGGCCAACTAAATACAAATATTTAAATTGAAAAAAAACAATTGATTGATAAATTAATTCAAAATAAAAGTTTTTTTACCTTTCCATAGCCGCTATTTCCAAAAATCTTGGCCGAATTTGCTTTGGTCTTTTGCCCTGCAAGTTCCCCTGATATTCGCATGTCTGTCACCTTTTTTACAAAAGGTCGTAAAGCTCGTCGAGGAATATATTGAATAACTTGCGTTATATTTGAAATTTCCAAACCAAGTTTCATATAAAATTGAGCTAAATTGGTCAGTAGCAAATGAGATGTGGCATTAAAACATTGAACGACTGTTGTCCTGTCCATTTGAGCTCCAGGATATCGTTTTTGAAACTGTGCAAACATGTACCCAGTCAAATGTTTATCTTTAACCGCCATTCGTTTAATAACTGGTGGAAAGTTTTGAGTACTTTCGATTAAATTTTCTGGGCAAGATATGTCACAAATTATAAAACCATAAAGCTCATTTTGAGAAATGCTTGTCAAAATATCTTGCGTAGTTTGTTTATTTTCTAGGATGTGAGGAATCAAGGGTGTGTCAATATGACGAATTGTTTTTAAAAGCTTATCAAACTCACATTCCCAGATAATTTCTACCTGACCAATTTTTTTCAAGTCTGGAATTTTTTGTTTAAGGATTTTGTCGACTTCATTTGGAGAACAATTTGGACAGCCTTTATGAAAATAATCTCCGAGAAATTCATAAATTTTAATTCCTTGGTCACTTTCAGCATAACCGTCAACAGCCCATGAAAATTTCCCAGTTTTGCTATTTAATAGGTTTTTTTCTCCTCTATGAAATTTGGTTTCAATTATAGATTTTGATCTGTCTTTATTTACCAAAAATGAATCTGTGGCCTGTTTGTATGTTAGCCATTGTTGCGCTTTGAAAGAGTGTCCTCCTGGAATCATAAGCTTTTTGTCCCATTTTGAACCATTTTGCAAATCCCACAAAATTCCAGGAGAAGTCGGAAGTTCCATATCTTGACACTTTGTGTACATTCCATTAAAATCAAACATGGCCACATGAGAAATTTTCTCACCATTTTCGGTATGCGTTGCTGCCCTTGGGAGTCCTTCTTCAGACCCAGTAGATGCATCTCGTGAAAAAACGTTCACCAATCCCCCAATAACGTTTTCTCGAAAAAGGGTATTAACTTTCTTGAATTTTTCTGGAAAAGAATAAAAAAGTGGTGAGGAAGTATCAAAATTTTTAAACATTGCCTCTTGAGCAAGGGACGGTAAAGAATGGGACATCATGGGATTGACACCAAAACATTCAGCATAGCTTTTGAAACAATTCTCTAAAGCAAATGCCAAGGGTTGTACGTCTAGTAAATTGTACAGTTTTAGCCATCCTAACATTGAAGAAATTTTTTCGGAATGACCTTTTGGCAGTAATTTTCTGCGATGAAAATCAGTCTTGGCTGAGATATAATTCTTCATCGAAACTGACACTCCCTTAAGCTCTGAATAAAATGCGCCAAACGGAGGAAATCTTTTACAATTTTTAATTTCTTCTACCGATTCAAAATATGTATAGGGCCATATTCCTTTTTCAGCCGGAGCTTCCCAATTTTTAAGAAACTTGTCAAGAGAGCAAGGCGCAGTGAATTTGAGAACATCTTGAAAATTGAACATGTCAGTGGAAATTGAGAAGTAGGATTGACCTTTTTTCAAAACAGAAATTTTTGGGTCAATTTTCGCGAGTTCCATAAATAGTGCTGCACCGATAGCGGGTAAATCAAATTTAGCAGAATTAAAGCCAAAACAGTTGAGACGACGAAACGATAATAGAACTCGTTTGTAGCCTTGAAATTCTCGAAGGGCAAAATAAGGTTTTAATCCAGCTTTTATCTGAAGCTTTAGTGTGTCAATTTTTTCTTCTAATTTTTGTTCAGCAGCAAAAACAAAATCTGGTATTGTTTGTTGCTTTTTATGGAAAAGCAGTTTTAATTCTGCTACAAAAAGTCTTATCACAGTTTGTTCTTCAATTGGATCGGAAGATTTTCGTACAAAACATTTAGGTTTGTATCCCGGTAAATTACTCCCAATAGCGATTGACAATAAAAGTAGATGAGCTTCCGTAACGGTCCCTTTTTTCGGTTGACAATTGTTAAATTTTCGTTCGATAGTTTCAATATCAAACGTCACCATTGTATAATTACGATATGTGAACGCTTCAGATGGTAGAAAATTATTCTCAATCATTTTTCGCAAAATTGACTGATCATCTCCATAGCCCCGCTGTTTACAAACTATTTGCTTTGTACTAATTCGAGCACAAATTTTAATATGTCTCGTAAAATTTGATTTATCATATGTCGAATAACTACACTTTTGGACAACTTCACATTTGAGCAATTTTGGAAGCCATTTATCAGAAATAATAATATCGAAATATTCAATTGAATTTATAAGCGTATTTTTGGCAATTCCCGGTTTCAGTAAAAGCTCGATCGTTTTTTGGTATTTTTGGGATCGTCTTTTATAAGTAGAAATAATTGTCCCATTTTCGTCAAGTTCGTTGAGCCGAATATTTATTTCAAATTTTTCTTCGAGATACCGAATTCTACGCATAGTGAAATGCTGGAAAATACTGCAGTGAATTTCGAAAAAATAAAGGGTGTTTGCCAAATCACGTACTCTTATCAAATCTTTAAAACCACTTTTGATAAATTCATGCGACGGATCAATCAAAAGATTAACTTCAGCTTCTATAGATTTTAACTTTTTTTCGGTGATTATCTCAAACCAAATTGTGTTTATAAATTCATCAGGAGCGTGCGTCACATTTGGTCTTTTTCTACAGTGTTTCATAAAGCCGAAGAACTTACCAAACCAAATTTCCAAATTTCTAATAGTGAACTCGTTTGTTTCCAAAAATTTCTCTAACTCGATAGAAATCTCATTATAAAACTCTATCGAAGATTTAATTTTATGAAGTTCTCTAACATTGTTTTCATTCTTTAAGGCTAAAGAAGCGCCGACAAACAGACCAAAGGGCTCAAACCCTTCAATTAGGCAATTTATGTACTTCATAAAAAGTCAAAGTTTTATTATCCAAATAAATTTATTTCTAATGTGTTACATTTTGAACAAAAGGGAATACAAATTTGGCAGTATTAAGCTTTGGCGGATTGAACTAGATGACACAAAGCCGCGAAATTCAAATCTGGTGAAGGTGCTTTTCGAACGAAGTTTTCGCGACATTTCGGTATTGGCTCCGAGTGGAAAAGGCAACTGGGACATCAAGTCGCACGACAGCCTGCTGATGGCTCAATTGTATATCTTTAAGAAAAAGTTTTAAATTCACTTGCTAAAATTTTGTTATTATCCCGAAAAAAATTACCGTTCAAAGTTCGCTGATCTCTTTTCCAATTGAAAACAATCCAAAAAATTAACAGTGCGATTAAAATAAGATAAATCATTTTTTTATTTTTTTTATTCAGATAATTGCGAAATTCAAGCTAGAAATTATGAAGTTTAGGTTTGAGAGAAGGTGTCAAGAAATTTTTATTCATCCTCTGAGGCACTAGAAGACGAACGCTCATTGGTAGGCTGGCTGGTTGAATCGCCGTCTGATTCGCTCGCGTCATCGGAACTCTCTTAAATTCCAAAATATTATTATTGTCGATAAAAATTCAGAATTTATCATGAAATCAAATTCAAAAATAAATTTGAAGAAATTTAAGAAAAATGAAGCAAATTTAAACTAACCATTTGATTCGACGGCCTCATCAAGCACAAAACCTTTCGATTTTTTTGATTTTTTCCCGTTTTTGTCAGTCCGTTTTCTCTTTTTTGATTTCGAATTGTTTTCGATTTCTTCGATATCTTGGTGCAATTCCTGAAGACATTCGGTGTAATTGTTTCCTATGACTTCGAGAGATTTTTCTGGAAAATATAAATTTAATCGTAAACATAAATTTAATTATTAAAAACTTAAATTTGGGTAAAAAATAGAATAATTTGAGAGAAAAAAATTTATAAAGTCAATTTTTAGTTAAAAAAATTAAAACTTAAAAAATTACCTATTTCGTGGATTAAATCGTTCTGTTCTTCTCTTGAGGCCGTTTTTGAAAAAGATTTCAAGTGGGATTGAATTTTCCCTGACTTCACATAAGAAGCCAATTTCGCCTGCTTTGATTTCGTGACCCAAGTACGAAGTTCAGAAATTATTATTTTTTTATCTTTAATCTGAACGTTGACTGAAATTTTACCCATTGCTCTAAAATAAATCAAAAAATTACGGAATTGCTTTAAGAAAGTATTTTTATCAATCTGTACATTGGATATTTTCCCACAGATGGTACAGTTTTCACCGATCGACATATTTTAATTTTTTTTTCTCCGGCCAAAGCATCGATGAGTACCTTAAAAAATACAAAATTGATTGCTGAAAGTGACTTAATTTCGAGAATTGAGTAAAAAGTAACTCACCATAAGCTTATGATTTGTGGCCGACCCTTTGAGCTGATATATTTCTTCACCGTCCTGAACTGTCATGATTATGAACCGACCCTAAATTTAAAATTAACCCTGTTCAACCAAAAATTTTAAATGACTAACATTACTGAATTTTGATGGGAAACTCTTCAAAGTGGAAATTTCAACATTATCGAATACTGACATAGATTGGTTTGACATAATCTGAATTGTTTCAAGATTAATTACTTTTTTTCAAAATCATTTAGTCATTCAAAGAATAAAATAGTGACTTTTACACAGTAAATAATTCTATTTCGCAGTATGATTTAAACTCTTTCCCGGTAACAACTTTCACTGGTGAACTCTCTTTTTGTACTTTAAGCACATCAATTAGCGTCAACTCTAACAAACCGGATTGAACCCAAGTTTTTTGAACATCTCGTTTGAAAATTACCAATCCAGAAAATTTAGGATTTTTCCCACTATTTTGAACCCATTCTAAGGTGATGAAACATTTAATGGTATCATCATCCCCCACAGGTTGAAAACTAATGGACTTGACGAGAGCGATGTCTGACATTGCGGACATTTAAAAAAATAGTATTTTTCTTTTGATACTTTAAACTTAAAATCCATTTGTTTTATACTAAATTTTCCGGATACTAATGTATATTGTAAGTTTTGTTTGAGCGCACCTGCTTAACGTAGTATGGGAAAAAATTCGAAAAGTTTAACAAAAGACTCGTCAACCGGCGAACCTATTCAAATTTTAGCACGTATATGTTATCGAAAACATCGGAGCACCTGCGGCAAATTCGCAAAATTTTCAAGACAATAGGGTCGGTGCGTTACGTAGGATTTTTGAACTTGCTTTTTGTTCTCATGCTTTTAAATAATAATACCGTATTTTAGATTTTCCAAACTAATATATTTTCAAAAAAGCACAGGTCAGATTGTAAAATAATAACAGCAAAAAGAAATTTGGGCAAAAAATAAAGGGAGTACGAAAAGAAAGAGAAGAAAAAGCTTTTTAAACTCGGAGGCGAGCCATTTGATCAGCGACATCTTGGTCAACGTAATCGTAATTTCGGAGGAAGGGGTTTTCGTGCTCGATGACAGGATCTGGCCGACGTCTTAAAAATTAAAGTTAATAATTTGTCAAATAGTGAGGGAGAAATAATTGATTTTAAATGAAAAAATAAAATTGAATTTTGACTCGAAAATAAAAATTATATTGGATTTTAAATCGAAAAGTAAAGTGAATTTTAAATCGAAAAGTATAGCGAATTTGAAATCAAAAAACTCACCGTCGATCTTCCATTTGAATCTCAATTTCATTGCCATCGGTATTATTCAGTCGACGAATAATGCACATGATCACTTTTGCGAGGTGATCACACACAAAAAGAAGAGCGGCGGTGGCACTGATCAGTCCCATCGTGAAGATACCTTTGGCATTTATTATTCCCCCGCCAGGAAATTTTATTTCGATATTTTCGGCAGCGGCAGGTTCAACGGTCTCGATAGACTCTTTAACGGTATCGGTCAAACTGGTTGGATCAATTTTAGGAAAAATTACGCGCTTCAAACGTACTTTGGTATCCACAGCATAGCCGTTTGCAAAATTTACGAGATTATGGTTAACAATCATGAAAAATATAAACCATAACAAAATACTACACCACTTTGTGGGTATTTTTATTTTTTTCGAAGTAACGCAGTTTTTTGCTGCTTCGTTATTATTAACTTGATTATTTATCAAATTAATTTGGAGAGTCATTTTTAGTAAAATTAGATTTGGCTATTTGAAATAATGACGATGAGTTGATATTTTAGTCAGACTATATACAAGTTTAAAAACTCTAATAAGAATCGTATATTCTCGCAAAAATAAGAGATAAAATGGTGAGATAAATAAACACGTGTAAATAAGCTAGCGAAAAAGACACGTTTAATTTCCAAACTTTAATCCGGAAATAATTTGTGAGGAATTAAGGGTAAAAAAGGCACTCGAATACAATTGAAGAAATAAAAATACACTTAACTATTAAAATACAAAATTCACATTCTTAAAATTCATTGACCTGGAGAACATGTCTCCGTTTTTTCGACTTGACTCTACAGTAAGGACACTTTTCTAACTTAATCACACACTCAGGGCAAAGAAAAAAAATTGGCTTATCTGGACCGCAGCAGTCGAAGCTATACATAAAATTCATTCCCTCTGCTAATTCTGTGCAGCAAAAACAGTCGGCTTTTTGAATTATTTGCTGTTTTACTTCAGTTTTTTTCTTTTGTTGTCCATTTTCACTTAAAAATTGATTTAAAATAAAGAACTTGATATTTGATTGGGTAAATTTTGACTCAATAAAACCTAACAAAAATTGTTTTCATTTCTTTTTTACCTTTTGATAACCTTTTCCAAAAGCACAGTCAGATCATTTGAAAGCTCCAGATTTCTGTCCCAGACAGCATCAATTTGTTTGAAAAGTAGCCCAATTAAAAGTCGATTCAAATCTATGAAGGTTTTAAGATGTTCGATATACATACTTTCTTCGCCAATATCTCGCCAAAACTTATCGTTATCTAATTTGAGTCGATTACACATATTATCGATATCCGTCAAAACGTCCCATAACACGTGACAGCTCATTTTTTTTGCATTGTACATGAGTGACATTCCCCAATCATTCAGAGAGCATGAAAGGTCTCGAATCCAGTCAGATTTGTTTCGACTCAGCCATTCATGTTCACTCATATTTTCCAAAATATGGCGCAAATGATAATTTTCGGGAAAAGCCGCAGGATTTATCATAAACCCACACGATTTTTCCAATAATTGATTTGACTTGAACAAAAAACAGATTCGAATTGCGTGAATCAGGGTCGCATTGTAAATTTTTGTGTCAACCAAAAAATCTGGTTCATTTTCCGGAATATTTTCATGGTTTTGAGGTAAAATATTTTCCGATTCTACCATCGAAAAATCCTTATTTAATGAAGGAATTCTGTCAATTTGGCAAAATTGCAGAGAACTCCAAGGAATCGGAATTATTCGGGGCAAAAGTTTTTTAGGCAATTTTTTTCCAGAATTTATGCCATGAGGTAACATTAATTTGGCGGCCATAGACATTGAACTAGTTTCGGCGCAATTAATCATATAACTGATATTATAATGCGCGATATCGAAAATTTTTGTCGGAGAGTCTCGAAAATTAACGTCGGGACCGGCTTTGAAATGTTTGTATGAACCCTCGACTAAATCACCCGCGTTTTTTCCAGTTAATAGCATACAGCTTGAAAATTCATCTACGGAATCGATAAATGTGGCTATTGTTTCACTGAGAATTGAACTCATTTTCGTTAAATTGGGTAAATATCAGCTCTTATTTGAATCTCTGATAACCGAGTTTTATTTTTGTCGTCTTGACCCGATTATAAAGCCAGAAAATTTGCAATATTTCTTGAAAAAATATCGATTTTTATCTATTTTAATTTTAAATAAAAATCCAACTATTTATATCTTGTAAATAGCGCCAGTAAATTTTTACATAAATAAAAAAAATCCCACATTCATTGAAAGCAGAAATCTCAGAACCTAGTTTTTTAAATGAATCAATCAGAATTTGACCGGGCCATGGCGGACATCTTTGAACCTCCCCAGGAAAAACAATCGGAAGCGTTTGATGAAATTTTCGACCAACAACTTGACGCACTCGAAGCTCACTGTGAGTCTGAAGATGAGAACGAAGAAATTCTCAGACCTCTTGTCAGAGAAATGTACCCAAACTACGACCCGATCAGCTCAAAAGAAAATAATATATTTAGTTCACAAAGTTCCGAGGATCAATCCGAGGCCGAGATAATAACGCAAAACGAGGCCATTTTATCACCTGAAGCGGGTAAACTTATAAACGAAATAGTTGCTCCAACCGAAAGCATTTTCACGAATTCTGATGACATAATTTTGGAATTGGAAAATTTGATAAAAGAAGTAAACAATTCCGAGAAAAAAACTTTACCAGCTAAAATTAAGAAAAAAAAACAAAAAAGAGTAATTCAAGGGACCGTCACGAAATTGTCAAATCGTCAAATGGAAAATTTACGCCCTGCTTTTAAAAGAATGACCGAGTTGGTTTTTGAACCACTTTTCAAAAATATCATATCGACAACCGTAGACAAAATGATGGAATTCCGAGAAGATGAACATGGCAAAATTTTGCTCAACTTGGAATTTCTTCAGCAAGAACTTAATAAAGTCATCGGCAAACCAAAGACGGGAAGACCGCGAACAAAACTACAGCCCCAAATTGTCGGTTAGTAAATTTAAATTAGGGCGAACAGATGCATCCGGTGTGAAATGTGCGAAATTTATTTTGAATTTTTAGTGAACAGCAGCCGAGCGAAGTAGGAAATCCTGAATCCCACGACAGCCGGAATATACGTTTAAAATTTTGCCCTCGATAAATTTTTGAGGCAGTGTCGAGCGTTTTTGTATATAACTACGCGAATTCTTATGTAAATTATCAAAAATTTTAAATAATCAAAATTTAAATCAAAATGTCGAGCCAAAATTTGCAAATGTCGGCCGCCGAAGTGCCTATCATACTAGCTGAAGTCATTACTATGGAAATCGAGGAAATTAAAAAGTTAATAAATGGAGAAATACCGAGCTCCATTCGTTTGACTCGAGCTCACAAAACCGTTTTGAATCGTGTTCTGGTTTCAAGAATTGCCAATCAGTTTGACTATGGAGTCTTTCAAGCACCCGAAGAAGTAGAATCCGAAGTGGAAATTGACGACGATGATATCATCATTTTAATGAATGATTTTATACCGTCACCAATTTACCACCGCGAGTTCTATGTTACGACTCCTGAAACTTCGGACAGTGATTGGTCAAACGAGCTGTTCACAAACGAGACCAGCGATCGAAATCAAAATGCAAACTTTGCCTGGGGAGATTTCGACCAATTTTGCAGTGACATTTTGGAACAAAAATAGTTATTTTTCTTCTAACTTTTTTCGTACCTTGCTTTTATTTTATCTTCATCCTTTATTTTATCTGCTTTCACCCTTTACTACATGCTTTTTTTACCTTTGTCAATTATAAAATAAAAAAAAATCAGGAGAAAAATTAAGCCTTATTTAATCGCAAGTTTCGAGCACAAAATTAAAATGGTATTTAACTTCACATTTCAATGATTGACAATTTTATTTTAAAATATTTGAAGTTATTTTTTGCTTTATTTTTGATCGTCAACAAATTGTCACTTAAAGATTCTGAATATTACTAAGGTTAAAAATTATCCCTATACGGTATAGGTTATACTTCTAAGATTGAGAAAAAAAATAATTAATTGAAAAATTTATACGTCATTATTTTTGGTCAATTTTCAAAAATTGCGCCAGCATGATTTAGAAAATATTCAGATATACTCAAAAAAATATCCAAGTATTTGTTCCCTTTATTCGCTCTCGCGAAACTTCATTGTTTAGCCCAAACAATTTTTTGTTTCACCTATAGGTATAGGTGTGAGGCCCGGGGATACTGAAAATTGAGTTTGACGTGACACATTTTAGGTCCTCCTTATACTACTTCCAGAATTAAGTCCAACCATTATTAGGTTATCGGATTACGAATTTAGGTGTGTCAAGACCTTGTACTTGTCAAACTTTTAAAGCTTGGTCAACCAGGTTATTCATAAGTTATTGAATATATTTGAATTATTTAAATTAATTTTTATTAGATTTTGACAGTTTCGTTTCTATTTTTTATCATTTTTTGAAAACAATTTTCAAGTTTTAAGAATAATTTTCAATTCTTCAAAGTTATTTGAACTTAAAAAACAATTTATAAATTTTAAATGAGTTTATATTTTCCTGGAAATAGTTCTTGACTTCTTCATTCAAATTCAAATTATTTTAAAAATTTTCAAAATATTTCCGAATAGTTTCGACCGAAAATCTCACAAAAATGTCAGATGATTTTTCAAATAGCATATAAAAAATATGTGGTCACCTAAGCCAAAAGTTAAAGTGGCCATTTTGAAGAGTTTTTTTCGTTGATTTGAAACAAATACTGTTGAAGTTATTATAAGAATACTGTTATTATAAAACTACTGTTATTAAGAAAAACAAAAATTTAGATTCTGCACTTGTAGTCTGAATGGGTGGCGCAGCGCGATTTTTTCTTTCTCTCAGTCTAGTTACTCACATGAGAGCGGAGCTGTGTCTCGCTATTACAAAATGAACTGAATTGGTGGATTTCAAATTCAATCTGCTTGAAAAAAAAATAATGACCCCGATTTTCAAGTTTTTAGTCTCAAAATGACCGGGTACACGGGACTAGAACAAAAATCGAAAAAAAAGATAAATTCGGTTCAAGGACAGAGTTATAGGCAAAAAAGTTGTTTGACCTTTACAATACAGCAGGGTCCNCTTAGTGATTATATTGAATATGATTATAGGCAAGGGTCTTGATAATGGAACCGCTAAATTTTATCGGTGTGTAATCACTCAAGCAATCACTAAGACAATCACTTAGACAACATCAGTGGGATTCGAACACGCGCTGTAGAGATAGTAAGCGTTTTTGAGATGGAGTTCCGTTCCGAAAAGGATATTAAACAATATTAAAAAATGTAAAAATAGCCAAAAATTAATTATTTTGTTAAGAATAGACATATTTTTAAAACTTTAAAAAAAAACCTGAGCAGATCCGAACCGATCATGAACACATTTTTTGAAAAACCTTTTCTAAGCCGAACCGATCACATTTGATTTTTGGGCCAAAAATACCCGAACCGAACCGATCATAAAAATGTGCTCGGGTGCCGAGTCGGCACTGCCGACCCCTGGTTCAGACTTGTTTAAAAAAGCGAAATACAAGTTATTTTTTAAAGACTCTTTATCATATTTTTTTTATAATAGAAAAACTACATTTTCAAGCTTTCGATTCTATTCAATCATCGTCTGGAAGTGAAAAAAGTAAAATTTTTTTTTTGGTTGACGAAAAGAATTTTCGCAAGTGTGAGTTTTAAGGACTCACAAATATGTTTATCAAATAAAAATTATGCCGTTAAAATTTTCAGGCTTTCCATATATGATTTATGTTCAAATTAAACTTTACAATTTTTTTTCAAAATTTTAGAAATTGCGTAGGTTTTAGTCTGATCTCGGCAGTTTAATTCGTAGACATACACGAAAGTATAATTATTTTAGAGCAGCAATAATTATGGTCTTTAGATGCGGTCCGAAAAAACAAATTTCGATAATTGAGATACCCGTGGATTTCGAGGACTTTGTCGTAAAAACAAAATTACAAGAAAAAAGATTAGGGGAACGTCTAAAATTAGTACTTTGATTTTTCATTAAAAAGGGTTAAACGGGAATAACGCAAAGTCCCTTTAAATCCTAGCTACAGTGTTTGTCGATGTTTTCATTGGAAACATGCATAAAATTTCGCAGTTCTCAAGCAGATGAATGTCTGATTCAAATAATATGAAAAAATTGGAACCAAACCTTTAACAGGGGAAACTTACATTATTATCGATTGTATTATCGACTGTATTATCGATTATTGGCGATATTGGGCAATTTCGGCAATATTGCCACTTTCGGCAATATAAGGAACACTAGACTTTTTGCACTTACGCGTTTGAAATGACCTGATAATTTGAATCGTTTGTCAATTTTATACAGTAAGTATTACAAATAAGGTCAAAATGAAGTAAATAAGTAAAATGTGTAGAATTAGGCACTTGACCAAACGCAATTTTCAATAATTTGAAAACATTTTTTAGGAATTGTGAAAAACTTACTTAAAATTGAAGGATATACAGTATGTCACATTTTTGCTGATTTTCTTAGCTTTTTGCGAAAATATGATTGACACCGCTGATTGGTCAATGAGCATGTAAATAAGGTGCTTCACAGAGATACTGTATGTCACTCGATATCTCAAGAAGGCTCAACGAACAAGTCGGCTAAGATTTTTTTTTGTCAAATTTTATGAGACAATTTTAAGTGATTTACGAAAATCAAAAAACGAAAATACTGTTACTCTAATATCAACTATATCTGCTATATATCTACTGTAGGAGTCAAATAAAAATCGACAAAAATTTCTTCCAGTTATTGTTACAGTGAAACCACACCACTGCTGTTTTTATTAATAGCTGGTTTTGACGTGAATTTGAATTGGGGTGATTTGAATGAATCATATTTTGAGACCCAGGAAATATTTGTCTAAATTATTCAAAAAAACGTATCCAAAAGTGTTTTGTATGCTCGAATAAAGACGATTTTCGCATTTGTTGAATAAATTTTAATTGGCCGAGGCGAAAACAGATTTTTTTTTATTCTTAGGGGATATGATAAAAATTAAGAAAATAAAGCAGATTATCCGAAAGTTTTATCGAAATATCATCTAATTTGTCCGTAATCGTTGAAAAGGTGCTCAAA
>SCLH01001260.1:378117-405252 GCA_004367855.1 Oikopleura vanhoeffeni | reverse complement strand
CAATTACAGCAATTTACATTCAGAAAAAACTCGAGCAGGTAATATACGAATTAGTTGAAACTTTCAAAATAACACGGTAACATACTATAGGAGTCAAATAAAAAATCGACAAGAATTTCTTCCCGTTATTGTTACAGTGAAACCACACCACTGCTGTTACTTTTTTTTATTCTTGAGTTTTTTGAAGCTACTCCTCGTACTATTACTTTTTTTTCTCTGGTCTTTATTGAGAGTTTCATATTTTCTCAAGTGATTTCTCTGAAAACCCAAAAAATAAAAAAAACTCAATAATAATTTTTTGAAATAAATCAGTATGATTTTAAATCAGAAATTCTGATTCAGAATTCGTTGCGAAGCGACAAAGAGCACAGCTGAACCATGATTATCTTATACCATGCCGAGTAATCAAGCCTACAGCGGGCCCATAAAGAGTTTTTCGTCTTTTTAGTGGCTTAAAATCTTGATCAAATTGGTTTTTACGATTTTCGAAATGTACTCTTCTGGCACAGAAAAAATTAGTTTTTATGTTGTAGGCTTAAAATTTATAATTTTCATATCACTTTGGAAAAAACCTTAACTTCGTTTTTAATGCCTTATATCGATCAAAGATAATTACATTTTTGAAAAACTCTCTCTCCTCATTGAGTCTGATCTGGATAAATTAAGGGGGTACAGTTCGGTTCACAGAATTTTTAAATTTTGGATCTAACTAATCGGGTAAAAAATGGACAATGGAATTATGTTTATATTTCCAAAGTCAAGATCGGCCAGCGGCGCCTTCAAAGTCCGCAAACGACAATCAACATCTCTTCCCTGAAGTTTTACATGGATAGTAGAATTTTTTTTGCAAAATGATCCTCAAAAAATATCTTAATATCTCACGAGGAAAACACCGGTCGGGAACATAATTTATATTTAAAAGCCATTTATCTTTTATTTGACGATCATCTATTGAAAATAAACTAACAGATTTTGGAACTGCTTACATCTCGACGCATCAAAAAGATTTTTCACAGTACAACAGCCGCGAAAAATAAATTTCTGATTTGATATTTATCAAAGCAGCTTTTTAACGAAATATTGGCCTGGCTGAGTTGAAGTTGAACTCAGATTTTGTTAAATTAAGGATTCAAAATAATGTTTGAAGGGTGCTTTTCATTAAACATCTCCTATAAATTATGAGTATTTTAAAATTTATTTTAAGAAAATGCAAAAATTAAAAAACGGACGAAATGTCGTATTTTTTCAATTTATGAATTTTCAAAGGGATTCAGGCGTGAAAATTCGGAGGGAAGATAGCATCAACAGACAGTAGAACTCAGAGATAATTCCTATTAGAATAAGACCTGATAGTGCATTAGACACTGATATTAATATTTTCATTGTCAATTATTTTAACCCGAATTAAGTATATGTCCACAAAATTTAGAAAATTCTGGGAACCGAACTATACCCTTAATTATAAACCGTTTTAATTCGTATAACTAATAAAAGAGAATACTACGAGTTAGAAACTATTCTGCAATTTGATTGGCATAAGGAAAATACAACAAATATAAAACTTTTCCGCATTTTGATAAGTGAAGCTTTAGCGTCGATGATATCGAGTTTTGCCGACAAAGAAAAGTACCCGTAAATGGATATTGATTTATCAACGGGACCAATGGCAGATTACTGGAAGAAATTTTTGTCGATTTTTTATTTGACTCCTATAGTAGTAGTCGGTTTTTCTCAATCGCTTTATTTATCAAGTTTTTTGGGTATTTATTAAGACATTGTATGCGTCATTAAGTGTAATTCTGATAAACAACAAAGTAACTTGTCGTATTTGAGTATTTTTAGAAACAAGTGTAATACAGTTATAACGGCAATCATTATTCACTTATGGTAATGCGTTGCCAAACGATTTTAAAGTCGCTTTTGCCATTTAGTTGTCGTTTGTCCTCCAATCGCTTAATACTTTTTTTCCCGAATGTTCCGTGATTTTGGTCACATAGTGCTGTGGTTTCACTTTATAAGGAAAAGTGAGATTTTCCAAAATTGTCCTTGCCAAAATTTTTCTAAATTGTCATTAGCTAATTTTGTCAAATTTTTCTCAAGAAATCTACTGTGGTTACTGTCTATAAGAACGGTATAAGAACAGGTGAAATTTCCAGATATCAAGAAATCTGTCCTATTTTTGTCCATATTTCAAAAAAAAATGCCCTTATCCAAAATCAAATTTTTTTTTTTAAAATGGGTTTTTTTCAAAATTGTTCTTATAGACAGAAACCACAGTAATAAGAAGTTTTACTCATTTTATTTTGCTTTTTACTGTGAAATTCGTTTAATAGGTCAGAAAAATTAAACACCCCGCTTTGTCCTCTTAGATGACCCTACTGTTCGAAAATCGCCAAATTCTTGTCGTTTTGTCCTCTTAGACGAATACGACAGTAAAAGTTAAATTCGTGACCTAACAGTCCGATGAGTCTTAAAATGTCCAATCTTTCAATATTTATCTCAAGACTATGACTTGCGTCATTTTTGACCGAACTAAAATCAGTTTTCGGTAGATTATAGTTTGAATCGACAATTTGATCAGTAAAATCCAATTTTCAATAAGCCCTATTTTCTTTCGTAATTTTAAACAAAATTACGGTCGCAGTTAATCCAAAACTTATTTTAGTTACCTCAAAAGACCCCTGCATTAGAAAACGATTAGATTTGCAAGTTTCAGGCAGATTTAAATTTTGTTCGAAACCGGTCCTCAACGTTACTTATAAACTCATTGAAAACGTGTTTATATTCAACACTATTGAGTGAAACTTTAACTCCATCAGGTTCCAAAAAAACACTGCTGCCTTAAAAGTTAACTATGCCCCGCAAATATTCAAATAAAGTGGTATCGCAAAATGAGTCAATTTTCTTGCCAACAACTGGTATGTTATCTAGCAGATAAGAAATATTGAAAAAAAATTTTGCTCATAAATAGGTGTGTAAAATTGAAATATCAATACTCGCTATATCACAAGGGGGCCTCGAATTCGCCGAAAAAAACTTATGCAATTTCACGATTTCGAGCTAAAATACTTCCAGTGCCAATATCGCCGAAAATGCCCAATATTGCTAAATTTTTATCATAAATTAATTTGTGGGCGTCCTGAATGACGTCATTTTCGACAATAAATTTACTCTTTCAAACTTTTATTTGATTTCGCTTGGTGGTGTTTTTATTTCTGCGCATTTCGGTGATTCACTTCATTTGAACCTACTGCTCAAGTCCTTTTAAAATTATAAATTGTTCGAGATAGACGTCATTGCTACGCGTTTTTTTTCACCAAATAATTAATATCTGTCCCCATATCGCCGCAAGTGCTTATATTGCCGAAAATGCCCAATATCGCAAAATTGGTTTAGAAAAAAAATTTGCGCGGTATTCCCCCCTCTATTATGGTATTTCAAATTAAAAAAATCTTTGAAAAGGCCGAAGGAAATTTTTTTGTTATATCAATTACCGTACTTGCTGGGCCTTTTGTGCCACTCTTTCTATTTTGGTAGTTGTTGGTATTTCCTTCTTATACAACCAACCTTAATACAACCAATAAAAAAAATAAGTACCCAAATTTGCAAAATGGCACAAAACGCTCAGCAAGTACAGTAATACAAAAATTTGAAGTCCATCAATGTTGTCGTAATTTACCTTGCGTATTATCAAACCAGGACGGAGAGGAATCTGAGATAAGCCATACTATGAGAATGATTCCCACCAAAAAATAACATAAAAACACAAAAACATGCAAAGATATCAAAAAGGTTCGCTCCAGAGTCCAACGAGCTGCACATCCCAGTTGTGCACATAATATCAATAATGTAGCTAAGAGCCCAACTAAATATTCGACGTTAAAAATTTAATAAATTAATCAACAAATAATTATGATTCAATTCGGATAAATCGTTAGAACATGCTAGCAAGGGTGTACCAACGATTTTTGTGTGGAAGAACCAAATCTCTAGATAATTATTGGATGTTTTTTTTCAATGTATAATTTAGGCTGTCACCTGTCAGATTTGGGCCGAGACAAAGTTCACAAAATGGATTTTTGAGTACTCCCATTGTGTTTCTTAGGAATTTGGAGTAAAAAATGGGCATATATATAAAAAAATCCCAGGTAGCATTCCTGATAATTTTTTTCTGTTAAAATTTAGGACACCAGGGAGTTAAAAATTTTCGATTTGCCATATGCCGCATAGTGGCAAATCGAAATTTAATCTCCTGGTGTCTACAATGGCTGGTGTTCTAATTTTAACAAAAAATTATCAGGAATGGCTACCTTCAGAATTTTTTTTAACCCTATCAGTTCTCGATTTGGCTCGACAAGGTGACAGCCTAGTAGTAATTTAAAACAATGTTAAAACAAAGGAAACTGTAAGGTTTTTTTGTTAGATAATTCACCCTTCGCGGAAAGATAAATCTCGAGATATGAAAAACAAATTTCTTAGAAAATAACTACAGTTACAATGTAAATGTAACTGTAGGTTTCCACCTGTCGAGGCTAAATAGAGGCTAAGGGAAATCAAAAATCGAGGAAGCCATTGCTTGATGATTTTCAAGAAAAAATTTCGAAATCCGAAGTTTTCAAATGAACGGAAAGGACCTAATATGGCGATCAAACGAAAGGAAACAAAAATCTAAGCTTTATGGCTGAAAAATGTAACTCTATTCTCCAAAAATTTTCATTTCATTTTGATGAGTTATTATATCGGCTGTAAAACCGGCAGTTGATTATGAAAAGATTCCCCTCAGTATTTTGGATACGGCGAAGGGTTGAAAGAAGACACATGCCAAGTTACAGCGAATTAATGTCCTGTACTTAAAAAATGGAAAAATACTAGTAGTTATTATGTCAGTAAATTTAATTGTTAAAAAATATAGAAAAAGGAAGTAAACAAAAAATTTTCAATAAATATCCTTTTCCCAACTTAAGTCCATCGTAAAAATGCTTGTTATCTCTATAGCGCGTGTTCGGATCCCACTGATGTTGTCTTAGTGACTGCCTTGAGAATGATTAAAAGCAAGAGTGCTTGATATTGGGACTGCCTAAGTTGATCGGTGTTAATCACTTGAGCATTTACTGAGACTATCAATAAGACAACATTAATGGGAATAGAGATAACAAGCATTTTTGAGATAGACTTAGGTTGGGAAAAGGATATAATTCTGAAATATTTTTTTTTTAATTTCCATCCTCGTTACTTTCAAAATCTTTGATTCTAGAATTTTGTTCGATTCTTGTGATCAGATGAAATTTTGATCATGATAATAACAAATAAATGTTTTATTTAGAAAGAAGAACGTTTCGACATTTTAAGATAAAAAGATCCCAACTCAAGTTTTAGTGACTCAACAAGTCAAAAATCAATAAAATAATTCAACAAATGGCCATAATTCAATTCGAATAAATCATGAGCCAGTGACTGGACTCAGAAGTCACATGAAATTGAAAGCGTTGAAGCCGGCTTTTAAATCCAAAAATTGTTTTGTGATTTCGATTAATCCTAGAGCCGAGTCTTCACGTTATCTGCAATTTTTTCTTCCGCGAGGTAGACGGCCGAAACAGGAATAAAAAATGCCGTATGCAAACAAAGATAACTACGGTATCTGCAAAATGAAAAATCTCTAGAATATAATTATTATTGAAAAATCGTCTGCCGAAAATAAGGGAAAATTTCGTGTGACTGTCAAGTTGAGATTGTCAACCGGGCGGGAGGATAAAATTTCAGGTAACAAGAAAAATCAGGCGCTATTATTTGTTATGCTGAAATATTTCGAAATTTAGAACTTTCGTTTTTTTCAAATTTTTTAACTTGGGGTTTTAAGTGATCACCAACTGTATACAGTATACGGTATACTGTATACCTTTTAAATCCAATTTTTTACTACTGTGCCACAGTATAATATAATGTGTAACTGTGGTCTGCGTTTACAAAAACAATATAAACAAAATATGGCCGAAAACAACGATTTTAATTTGTGCGTGTCTCTGACTGAGAAGCAAAAAAGGGTTTCACATTTTCTTCAAAAATTTTTACTTTTTTAAATTGAAATTGGAGAGTGTAGGCAATAGAGGAAGAAAAAGGATAGGTTTCTCAGAAAATTCTTCGGAGAAAAAAGCAATTAAAATTACAAATAATTGAATTAATTACAATTATTTATAGTTTAAATTATTTTGAAATGACTCTGAGTACAATTCTCTGAAAGTTTTGTTTTGTCAAATTATGCCTGATACATTGTAGCGAATTATAGGGTAGATAGTAATTCGTCGAAAAATCTGTAATTTCGATTTATAAATATAAACACAATTTTAACTTAAAAATCGTCTCGGCCATCTTTTTCAGCGGTAAATTTCATCGTAAAACCCAATATTCCATGTTTTCATGTCAAAGATTATGAAAGTTGAGGCTAAAAAACTCACTTTCTGAAAATAGTGCCTTTTTAGTAAAAACTTCTAGGATAAACTATTGAGAAATTATTTTTTTGTATCTAACCAATGGTAAGTTAGCGTATTAAAATTTGGCACTTAAAAGGATGAGCAGAAAGAATTTTTACAAAAACTTGTCTTTATACTTGAAAAGTTGAAATTTTCGATTTTACGGCGAATTACATTTTCTGCGAATTACTATCTACCCCAAATTATAGTCTTAGACGACAACCACAGTACCTAATTTAAAAGTTATTTCAACCTCAAAGTGCTCGCAATTAGTTTGCATTTGACACCAAGAACCCTCTAAAAAATAATTAAATCAAAATTCTGAAAAATTCCACTGAACATAATAGCTAACAATGACCGGATTTACATGAAATTTACCTTAAAATAACAAGTCTGACATTTATTAAGTCTAATTGGACGTGTCGACAATCCAGTCCTTATAGCCAAATATTTCATTAGTTTAGAATGCTCTATTTTGAGTTCAAAAATGTTTCAAGGTTGACGCTTAATTAGTTTGGCTAACTTTAATGTATACACTTTTTAATGGTTTGAGATTCCTTCTTGGAACTCAGGGACAATTTTGCAATTTGAAACTACTGGAGAAAAAGTGAGTACTTCTAAAAATAATCGGCATGCAAAATTCACTTAAATTGTATGCATTTGTTTTCAAAAGTTTGCCAAGATCCCTTTATGAGGACGGACCTCAATTCTGGAATTTTTAAGGTAATATAGAAGGACGCATTTTTTCCGTTATAAGGACGGGCTTTTTTTCCGGAAAGTTTGCCAGCTCTGTTATAAGGACGTAATTTATTGCCGATGGTTTGACAGGTCCGTTATAAGGACACAGACGAATTCAGATCGTCATACTAAAATAACTCTAAGGTAAAAATTTTCGAAAATATTGATGCCATTTCTAATCATTGATCTTGACGTCCTGATGATAAAACGAGCTGAATAAAAAATATGAAAGGTCAAGACGGTGAAATTTGACTTTTAAATCCATTTTTATTTTGAAAAATCTTCGGGCTTAAAATGATCAGAAATAGCAGCAATTATTAGCATCAAGATCAATGATTAGAAACGGCCTCAATATTTTCGAAAATTTTTACCTTAGAGTTATTTTAGTATGACGATCTGAATTCGTCTGTGTGTCCTTATAACGACGTCATACGATGCGTCTTCTTACAAATTTTCCGAAACGTTCTCGTGGAAAAATTCGGATCATTTTGGATATTGTGAAATGCAAAACTATCGTAACCGTGTTGCGTGACAATTGAATTGATTGAGCGAAATAAATTTCATACTTCGCCCCAACTATTATGGTTTCTTGTTGTGCGGTAATTATTACTTCACACTATACACGGCGTAAAAAAACATGTGACGCGATACTTACGGTTCCCCGAAAGACTTTCTTGCGTTAAATATTTTTTTGAAAATACTGCCAAACTATGGTTTCCCCAAAATGTATTTTTATGGCAAATAATGATCAGGGTGCGGAGCAGGCAAACTGTCATGAAACATTTATATCATAAACACAAAAAAAAACAAGACTGAAACTATAGAAAATAAAGAGTTGGCGTTTTGTCTCAAAAACTGACGGTTTATATTTTTTTTTGAAATAATTCACCGCCTACTAGTACGTATTTTGTTAAAATGATTGTTTTATGATATACATATACGTTATAAATTATAACTTATAATAAACGTATATTTTGTGAGTAGAACCGCTATAGATAAAATTTAAACATTTATGTTAAATATGCTTAAAATTCAATTTAATGCGGAGAATGATTGTTTTTGATACATTATTTGTCGATAAAATTTGAATTATCTTGGTCAACATGTTAAGTGACTATTAGGGTGTCCCGCTGCCAACCCTTAATGACGCGGATATTTCATTAAGGTCAAAAATGTTTTTTTGTCTTTTTATGCAATTCAAAAATTAAAACAAAAAAAAGTTTTAACCTCCACTTAAATAAATGCGTTAGATAATACGTTTTCAAATTTTATGTTAGGCCAAAATTTAACTTGGTTTG
The DNA here is from genome assembly GCA_004367855.1 of Oikopleura vanhoeffeni. Taxonomy (NCBI): domain Eukaryota; kingdom Metazoa; phylum Chordata; class Appendicularia; order Copelata; family Oikopleuridae; genus Oikopleura; species Oikopleura vanhoeffeni. The sequence continues at coordinate 396,749 of SCLH01001260.1, read as the reverse complement.
ACCGAGCTGAGGTTTTAATATCGGTAAGATAGTAAATAAGTTATACCGTATAGCCTATACATAGGCAACGCAGCGTGCAAAAATTTATAATTTATTTGACGATATTCACCTATAATTTTTCTATCATTCGGATCATTTATTTTGTCACGATAACCCCCTTGAGGTCAAAGAACACTCATAAAAACTTTTAGTTTGGTCATTGGGCTTCCCGCTGCGCACCTCACCTTTAAAGTAAAGGGTATACGGTTTAGCCTGTACGGTTAATCGGCTTTATTTCTCTTATAACTTTTCTAGACTTTTTGATCATGTTTTAAGAATTGATGTTTTTATTAAACCCGCAGATCAACCTTTTAAAAAAATCTAAAATTTCAAAAATGTCTCAAAAATGTGATTTTTTTTTAAATATAGTCGATTTACTATCTTACCTTTAAAATCAGGCTCCTAAAATTTTATATATAACAAAGCCAAGCCTACAAAATTGGTTGTTCTTACTTTTTAATCAATTTAATCCCTGATCAATACCTCAAATTAATACTTGTGGTTTTTGCAGATTTTGAATTTTGGAGAAAATATATTCAAAATTCAGTAAGTGGTTAGTTAGACCAATACACATAATTTGCTTTGCATAAAAAAGCTGTTCACACTTTTGATAAATAGAATTTGTATGGTTAGTAAACTTGCTTTTATGCAGAAATATAAAAACTACCAGGCTTATTTTCGGGTTTGACTACATTGAATTTAATCCGTACTCATTTTTTCAACTCCAAAGCCGAAAGTACATTATATATTCAGGATAAATTTCAAAGAATTTTGGAAATTCAAGCTGAGATTTCACTGATCAAAAAACTGACTTACAGCTCATCGAAATTTTGAACCAATAAACGTCAAATTCGAAAATTAGTTTTAAAAAATTTTGCCTCAAAATAATTAAAATGTCTGGAATTCGATTAAGATGTTTCCGATAATTTTAATGTCATGCATCGTTTTTGGAGGGTCATATCTCCAAAGTTTCAGAAGAATCCACCTATTATTTCTATAAGTCGAAATTAATGGTGGAATAGCTAGTCATATCCACCAATAAAAATGTTCATATCATGGTGGAATACCGGTTTTATGCGGGTTAAAGCAAAAAAATATTCGAATTTTGAAAATTCTAGATTTTGTTCTAGATTGTTTGGAAAAAAATAAGTGCCACCCTAAGAATCATTGGGTCAACTTTAGTCATAAGTTATGACTCATAACCGATATTCAGATATCATAAATTTATCAAATAAAGGGCTCAAAAAAACCGACACCTACCCTTTTATTCCCACGTGAATAAAATGATCATTCGTGAATAATCGTAAAAATTGTGTCATGGACGAAGGCTGTGAAAAAATTGTAAGATTAATTTTCGGCACTTTTTTAGAGGTTGAACAGCATATTCCACGCATGGAAAATATTTTTTGTTAATCTCAAAGATTCATCAAAACCTTGTCTTTGCATACAAAGTATAATGACATTACTACTGTTCTCCGTTTATTCTCGAGGCACAGTTTAAAAACGTCCAGATTGCCTCGACCACCCCCTTAAATACCTTTTTTCAAATCTCAATTCCAAAAAGTAAATACTTAATAAATAATTATCTTCGTTATAGCATATTTTTGATGATTGTTGTAAAAATTCTGACAATTTCGAATATTTCCAAATTATTTTATGACACACGATTCTCTATTCATCAAAGTAGACATACAAATTTAGAAGTCAAATTATTTTTTATGTTTGATTAATTGTTACTACTTTTTTAAGGTTGAGAATTCTTATTGTATGCATTTGTAATCATCGAATTCGATTGATCATCACGACTGGATGGCCGAGCGGTCTAAGGCGTTGGATTAAGGCTCCAATCTCTTCGGAGGCGTGGGTTCGAATCCCACTTCAGTCAATTTTTATCATAGGGTTTAATTTCTTTTTTATAATTTTTGTATTTTGGTAAATAGAAAACAGTAATCTTATTTCGAAGGAACACACATTTTTATTCAGGAATTTGAGCCTTAACCCGTCCTACCAACTTGACGGTTTTAATGCACTCTACTCAGTAGAGTCTACGGTATTATTACCAATTTACACCAGGTTTTAAAGGCTTTAAATTGAAAAAATATTGACTGAAGTGGGATTCGAACCCACGCCTCCGGAAGAGATTGGAGCCTTAATCCAACGCCTTAGACCGCTCGGCATCCAGTCTCGTGACTGCCAATAAAATTATATTTATCTTAAGGTTGCGAACCAAGCATAATATTTTTTGAACTAGACTATTCATCTGACGAAATATCAAGGCTCCAATCTCATTGGAGGCCTGGGTTCGAATCCCTCTTCCGTCAATTGATTAATAGATTCAAATTAATTTTGGTTTATTTTGTATTCTGGTAAATAGAAAACAGTGATCTTATTTCTAACGACCACATGTTATAAAACTGCATAATTAGACAGTTATTAAAATATGACACCGTTTAAGCTACAAAAAAATATTGACTGAAGTGGGATTCGAACCTACGCCTCCGAAGAGATTGGAGCCTTAATCAAACGGGATGCTATACTTTGCGCTACCACAAATAAGTTCTACGATCTTTACCTTAGCAAACACAAAAAAACTGTATATGTTCCCTACTCCAACGCGTTAAACCGCTCGGCCATCCAGTCGTGACTGCAAATCAAAAAATACTTTCAAGATTTATATGGCAAAATAATTTTTAAACTAGACTATTTATCTGAAAATAATAAAAATAAAATTTGTGCCGCAATTCAGAAGAAATTTTTCCGCAGAAAAACTTAAATGACGTCCCTTGTTAATAAGAAATTTGATTCGACAAGGGGGGTATAACAAGTTGGTATATCCTCCGTAATATCCAATATCCTGTTTCATATCCAACATTTCACCTTTGAAAATTTCAATAAGGCTGTCACCTCCGGATTTTATCCAGAAAAAAATTAAAAAATTAGGATTTTTCTTGTTGATGAAAATTGTCTTTAAAATATTCTGTTTTTCGCTTGAAAGTTAAATTTAAAAATTTAATTCTACATCTAATTCTATCACTTATTTAAAGTGATATGAAAATTTTGGACAAAAAAATATTTTTCTTATGTTTACGATAATCATTAATAGTGGCGTCTTTCGTTATCTCGCTTAGCATCTACTTTGGTCTCCCAAAAGGACAGCCTGAATAAGTACGGTCGAACAATTTCTTAATGGACAATTTGTAAATAATTTGGATAGAGGATTTTCTGTTTTGACATTTTTAAAACAGAAACGTTTTAAATACCAAAAATAGTCCTTTGCGTCTTCAATGTAAATTATTATAGTTTTCAAAAAATGACTCATCATCACATTTGCGATAGAATTTTTTAGTTTCATTATTTTAATTTTTGGAGCGCATCAACAGCATCATTAAATAATTTGTTGAACTAATTTGATTCAAATAGTAAACTTTCGTTCGATTCGTAGATATCAGCTATACGAATCACTTTGGTGAGTCGTGAAAACAAGTCCGTTAAACCAGGTTCAAATATATTTATTTTGAGAATTACACTCTTCAACTGTAATAATATCTGATAATTAATTGGTTACAACCGTTGCTCATATTGGGCCACATTTGAGCTCATACCCTCAATTTCTAGAATTTTACCGAATAACGATTTCTTACGAAACGTTTTTCCCTTTTCAAAATAAAAAAAGTACTTTCAGAGAATTTACAGCATTAATTTGGTTAAATTGACACACAAACGCGATTGCTGACCACGACTGGATGGCCGAGCGGTCTAAGGCGTTGGATTAAGGCTCCAATCTCTTCGGAGGCGTGGGTTCGAATCCCACTTCAGTCAATTTTTTATAGAGTCCAATTACTTGTTACAATTTTTGGTGATCAAACAGTGATATTATTTCGTAAGCTTACATTATATTATATGGTGAAACAGTACATGTAAACGTATTTAAAAAAATAGGAAACCTTTAAATTAACAAAAATATTGCTGATGTGGAATTTGAACCATCGCCTCTTAAAATACATTTGAGCCTATACTAAAGCTACTATAAATTGCGATTTTCAAAAATATTTCCAGGCACTTCCACAAATCATTATAAATTTTACTGATAATTATTTTATAAAAAGACATACGAATTTATTTATCTACGTTTCGATTTATTATCATTTTCAAGATTAAGTCTTATTTGAGCTGCAGAGTTAAAATATCAAAAACGCACAATACTAGAATTTACGAAAAAAATAAAATTCCTAAACATGGCACATTTAAGTGCTACTTTTTTGCAACATTTTTAATATAAAATGTACAATTTAATTTATCATTTTGGTAATACTCTAAAATAATTTAAATGCCTTATGATCGAATAATTGGATTCGAATTGTCCATTAAAAAAAGGTCGCTGAGTCCTTAAAAGAAAGGCCTCAGTTTTTTCACGGTCTTTTGTGTTTCTGAATCCCCTTTCTATAATTTTAACTCTGTTCTGAAAATAGTTTCAAATTTTTGCTTTGGACCACTCGTGTAATTTTGACTATTTCCTCATAAATTTTTGAGTTTCAATTTTTATTTTCACAGCAATAAATTGTGTATGAATGTTTGTAAGAGCAGAATCATACTGATGACTTTAGTTATTGCGATGTTCCAAAAGTCGCTTGGTTTGACCGATATACTTTTCTTGACACGGAAATGTATATAAATATCTTTTTTCCAACGGATCTCCATCTCAAAAACTTGAACTATCTCTATAGCGCGTGTTCGAATCCCACTGATGTTGTCTCAGTGATTGTGTTAGTGATTGCTTGAGTGATAACACACCGATCAAATCCAGCGGTCTCAATATCAAGCACCCTTGCCTATAATCATACTCAAGACAATCAGTAAGACAACATTATTGGGATTCGTACACGCGCTATAGGGATAGTAAACGTTTTTGAGATGGAGTTCCGCTGGTAAAAAGATATACAACATAAGATTTTTCAATAATTATTTTATCAAAATTTCAAAACATGAGCGCACAAATGAAAATTCGCAATATGTTTTATATCGATATAATCCGCATGAATTCGTGGAAAATTTCGATAAAACCGTAAAAGCTATAACGGATCTCTATAATAGGATTAAAATTGAGGTATGTAACATTCCGTTTTTTATAAAATGTTTAATAATTTGTTTAGGTAAAAAGGAACTGAATGTCAGTTGATTATATCAGAATGAAAAAAAAAGCTTATCTAATCGAAGGACCGGGGTCCCGGCCGGACCGGTATACCCGGGTCATATAAGTCAAAATTTCCGGAAACTATTAACTCCGCGATTTTAAACATTTTTCGCCGTTATGCTGCTTCCGATAATTACGAGCGTTATTTCTTATCAAAAAATTAAGTCATTGTTTAGAAAATTTTGAGCTCTTTTATGAGGGATCTAACCGGGCAAAAACGTTTATTTTTCCTTATTTGTATTAAAAAAATTTCGCTGATCTTAGTCTAACGTAAAGTAGGGACAGAAAAACTTTTTTTTGCTAAACATTCCTTGGCTTACTTTAAAATTGTAGGCCGTGAAAACAATCAATTTCCGAAAAAAAATATTTTTGGAAAATCGTGAGCAACTGTTTGAAAAATGAAGGTCCGCCGCGGCAAAATTAATAATACGAAAAATTTCGATACGAAATGAGCAAAAAGCCAAAATTATTCATCTGACTTTTATTATTTCTATTTTCACATATTCTTTATATTCCAGGAGTTCTCATTTTTTTTCCTAATTAAAAGAATGCGAACTGGGAACCTTACAAAATTAACTAACACCATTGATAAAAATTCATAGCTACCTGAGAAAATGATTCTAAGCGCAAAAAATTGCATCTCTTTCAGTATGTGAATAATTTTAAAAACAATATTATATGTTCGTATTTTCGACGTGATAGAAAAAAATATCTTCACTTGTACCAACTCCCTAACAGGTACTTATTTTGGAGGTGGTCAATGTGTCCCAAACTGATACAAATTTATGGAAGTTTTTTGAACTTCTGCGTATATTTATGAAAGCCCCAAAATGCAATTTCATAAAAAAAATGAACCGTTCTTACTTTTCAAAGATTTCCTCGAATATTATGGTTCTTGAGTTATCAAAAAGAGTACAAATTTGAAGGTTTCTATCGATTTTTACGTTTTAGAAATATAGAGTCAAAACAAGCCAAACCTCCCTTCAAAGTTTTTTAAATAAATGATGTTAAAATGCTGGCTTTATTTGATTATGTTACATATTCTTTCTCAAACCTTAGTGGAACTTAAAAAATGAGGGTTAAAAATGCGTGTTCGAATCCAACTAATTTTGGTAATTGTGTCAGTGATTGCCTTAGTAACAAATCAACTTTGGCGGTCCCAATATCAAGCACTCTTGCCTTTAATTATACCCAAGACAGTCACTTAGACAACATCAGTGGGATTCGAACACGCGCTATAGAGATAACCCTCATTTTCAAGATCCACTTCGAATTTAACTACAAAATCAATCAATTTCAACTAACAGTGTAGTTTACTAAGAGAAAGTAGATGATTCCGAAATGAAGCATTTAAAATGATACAAATTCCCGAACTCGAACAACTTTTTTGGGTCAGTATTTCACCAGTTAGGGACGAAGGACTGTTTATCATTTCATATTTTCGCATATCCATCATGATCCCCAAGTCCCAAAAAACTATTTTTTTTATTAAAAGTATGCGATGTGTGAACTCTTAACAACAAACTAACATAATTGATACCAAATCATTTGGAGTTATCGCTACCTTAAAAACTATTTCAAACACAAAAATTCGGCTCTCAATTATTTAGTAAATGAGTTTTCAAAAATTAATTCTTAGTTAGTATTTTTAACCTGATAAGAAGGAAATTGATGTCGCAAAATGCCATCCGATTATTCTGCCAAGGTTATCTTCGACATTATAAATAGGTATTCGTTGATATCCCAGATGATATGCCGTTCCACGATATCGTAAAAGATTAAGTAGAAAAATAATTGAAAGCAAACCAACAATAGCAGAAACTATACGGCTATAATGAGGGTAATAAACAGAACTGATAGAATCTTAAATTGTTTTTGGTACATATGAAAAATTCTAATTTCTAGAAGATAAAAATGTCTGACAAAATAACTTGCTTCTGCTTGAGAATTTTGCAAAGCATCCTTTCTTATCTTTCATTAATTTTACATTCTACCAAGTTGTTCGATCTCAAATAGAAATAATGTTCTAAGTTGGTCGAAAATGAAGAAAATAGAAAACTTTGGGGGTAGCTAACAATGGCCTATTACGGACAACGGCATGTTGTACATTAGGGTCGTTGTCAATTTTTTAGGGCCGTTATCTATCAGGGACGTTGTCCGGAATCGGCCGTTGTCCGGAATCGTCCGTTGTCCGTAATCGGCCATTGTCCGTCGTTTTTTCGGCCGTTGTCCGTAAATTGTTTGTTGCTTAATTTACCTTTTGATGATATGTTCGCAATTTTATTTTTTTTACAAATAAATTTTGCTAGAAGATATTGACAGTATGTGAAAGATTTGACAATATCATTGTGCTTGTTATAGTTCAACCCGTGTACTCAGCATTTCAACGACAAAAACATCATTTTTTTTNTTTTTTTTCAGTTTTACGATTTCGACAAAATGGCTATAATTCTCGAACTATGGAATTGAGAAAAAAAATATTCGATCGAAAATTAAGAGATTCGTGGAAAACTTTAGCATCACAAATTTCTTAACATTCGTGTGTATTTTACTATTAAATGGGGCGCTAAAAGACCACCTGGTCCCAATTGGCACTGTATGCGTAGACGGCTTAAGGAGGTACTCAACGGTTTTTGAATCAGGGCTCAGAATAAAACAAAACAAGTTATAGAAATTTTGAGAAATCAGATATAAAGATTACATTTTAGTTCAACCGGAAGTCAATTTTTAGGGTTTCTAGAAAATTATTTTGATCCGATTGTACCCTCAAATTAAAACAACGGCAAAACTGAAGTAAAAGCTGCTTATCACTTGTACTTATTTTTAGCTTTTTTCATTAAAATTGAGGTTTATGTATTTGTTCCAGAAAAACTACGTGGAAAAAATCTTAAGGAACTTGAAAATTTTGAAAAAAATCTCGAATTTGTTTTATGATATGAGCAGAATTGCATTCAGTGGCCGTCCTGAGGCTTTTTGTTGTATTTATAATGTCACTAACCTGAAAAAAAAACGTTGACTAACCCCTTTAGTCAAATCAATTTTATAAATTACCCTCCTTAGCAAACTGACTTGTGGACCAGCCATCGTCTTTTCCAGTTATAAAATTCTATGAAATAATTTTTATCAAGAATCTGGATTCCAAAAATTAATCCTGAATCTTTATTGTCCTTGAAAGTTCATCATTTAATTCTCTTCATTTCTCTTTATAAATGTTCTTGTTTATTTATTCTTTGTTTTTATTCAAAAATGTTTTACTACTTATTCGTAGGTTATTTTAAATATCAATTTATGAATGAAACAGAAATAAGAGACGACGATTACTCGACCGTCAACTTTGATTCGCTCTATTTCACTTGACAATTTCGAGAGCTGAATTTTCTCTTCATTATTTAAAAACTCTATCTTTTGATCTTTTTAAAAATATATTAGTTTATCAGCTTCGTATCGCGTTTGCCTATCCATGCTAAAGTTTCAAGAAAACAGAAGATTCGGCATTTGTAAAAATCTGGATTCTAGAAAAACAGAGCCTAGAAGTTCTAGGCTAGAACTCAGCAGAAATAGTGTGAGCTAAAGATTCTCTGGAAGAGAATATCTAATTTAACTTGTCACCTGCGATTTATAGAGTAGATAATCGATTTTATCGACGCATATCTTTTTTCCTTGAAAATGATGGGTCACCTGAGGTGACTCACCTCTAGGCGTGTTCGGATCCCACTGATGTTGTGGTTAAGTGATTGATTGAGTGACGTAATCGCACCAATCAACTTTGGCTGCTCCCAATTATCGAGCACTTCTCTAAGACAATTACTAGTATCGGTGGGATTCGAACACACGCTATAAAGATAACCCTCATTTTCAAGATCCACTTTTGTTGGGAAAAGGATATATATTTGGTCATTTAAAAATGTTTGATATTTTTTTTTCAATTTTCCGATCAATAAAATAAATAAATGAGCTTGCACATATCCCTTTACGAGAAAGGTAGATATTTTTTAATTTGGTCTAGTGTATTACCTTCTTAAAGTACATAATGTACTAGACAAAATTAGAAAATATCTACCTTTGGAAGATAACCTTCCTCGTAAAGGAATATGACAAGGACAAGCTAACGCTGTTCTTGTTTGTTTTACTCTGAAAAATTCAGCAACCACCTGGTCAACATTCATATAAAAACACCAGCAAAATAATCTTCTTTTTATTAACTTATTATCGACCACTTTTAAATGTTAACTCACTTGCGCTGAAACCCAAAAACTTAATTTTAAGATATTGTCCATCATTACCCAAAGTATCTTTTATAAAATAAAAAGTTTTTGACAGTGAACTTTTTCTATGGTATGTATTTTCGAAGAATAGAATAGATACACCCTCTTCACATTAGTGTTAGTTTAGGTAGCTGGCCCAACTTAGGCGAATATGTCAGTTATCAAAATCAGCATAAGTGTGAACAGGGGTTATAGAGACAGTGAATTTTCAATTTGGAATTTCTTTTCAAATAACATCAGTCAATATCATTGGTTCGAAGAAAACAAGGTCGTTTGGCATCATTGAAAAGATTTCTTCCACTAGGAATGAATTGAAATAATTTGAATTTAAATCATGAAATTCCTGAACTACCTCTCGAGGTCTTCGACGTACTGGTTCTCTGGACTGAAATCGTTTTCTCTCTTTAATTTCTTGCTTAATATAATGTTATACAATTAAAAAAATGAAACCAGTCATCTTTCAAATAACCGTTCAAAGTTGCATCGCTATCATACAAGACTTTCTCGTGGTACATTTTAACTTTATAATGGTGTATTTCAACTTTTGAGACACAATTTGCATTTTTTGCACATAGCTCGTTTAAACTCTGAACTAAATGAAATGATTATTAACGATATGAAAGATAGGACCTCTCACCAAAATACCATTTTTTAATAATTTACTCCTTTTTTAGGTATTTCTACGGTAAAAAATGACTAATTGTAATGACTACAATATGTTAATACGAAACAAATCCGATGCATTTGAAGGGAGTTCCTGCAATTTAAACTCAAAAAACTAAATAAGAAATACGGATGAAATCAAAGAACATGCGGAGACTAAATTGTGTTTTTCTCATGTCTAAAATCATGTAATAATTACATGTCAGTGACTTATGTACTAAATATATAATTTAAGGCAATGTTTTGTTATTTATTTTCAGTTTAATGATAAATTTTCTAGCTTAATTTATACGACGGAAATAGAGGATTGTGTGCGTGAATTAAATATAAATCCTGGAAATTCTATTCACAATTCCAGATATTCAGAAATTTATACAAATAATTTATTCCTACTTTAATTGCAATTCATCAGTAGCGTTAATTTTACAGCGAAGACGTTTATATAATTGTTTTCAATTTCAAAAAAAAATTGCGTTCGTGATACATCCCTACAAAATTAATAATTAGAGATTAAAACTACAACACACAGAACATAATGAATTTGTATTATGATCAAGTAAGACTTGACTTATAACATGTCAATAATCCATATCTAGATATAAAAGGTTTTTATAACCATTTTTTGCTAAGACACATGAAATCGAGCAATTTTATTTGCAATCAAAATAATAAGCTTTTTATTGATAATATTTTCAATCTGTGAAACTAACAAATATTTTATAGTGTTTGTGACAAATAAATACCTCATGAAGATGAATTTTCTTATTGAAAAGCTTGTTAAGATCTTGTCCTTGTAAGAATTCTTCTAGCATATGATTATACGACCATGGCAATGAAAACACACTGATAAATGTATAACAAATCAAAAACGTTGTGCATTTTGAACAAACTTTCATATTCTGAAAAACCTCTTTTATAAATCTAAATTAGAATACAAACTAAATATACTATTATGCAAAATTCGAATGCCTTTGGTTATGGTCGATAAATGCGTCTGTGCTTGGCATGGGTTTAAGAATAGTTATCCCGAATAATTCAAAGTATTATATTTTTAAGCTGACAAAAATGACGTACCTGGACAAATAATGAGGGGATATTCATTTTACAACTCTGCTAAGATGTAAAATATTATAGAAAGTCACCCTCAAGTTGACATAGCTGATTCATGGACCAAAATTTAAGATCATTTGACGTTTTAATCATAAAATCAGATATTTTGAAATGCTCGAGTTTATTGTTTGTGAGGTTTTCAAAATAAATACAAAAGGTGCCTTGATATGTAAGATGGTATTTATTACCGATCCAAATAAATTCAGCTACTTGTAATGCCGATCTAGTAAAAAAATCCAATGAATTAAATTGGACAGCTCTCTGGCGCCATTAAAATGAAACGTTTATATTGGTTGAGTTGTAAATACCTGAAAACAAGTGAAAGTGGTGAAATTTTATAATGGGCAGGCTACGTTGATGACAAACAAGCGCTCATAAACGGACATTTACATCCTATTCAGAAGTAGTGAACACAAAACACGAGAATGTACAAAACTTGCAAATAGCCCTCCTTGATAGGCCTACAGGCGACCTGTTCTCTCATTCATCGCTAAAAATCCTCGTTCAACACCACACTGATATATCTCTCGAGCGATTTATATTCACTTCTTTTGAACAAGATATAAAAAACGCAGTTTCAAACATCAGAATATATATTTTATTACTAAAAACTCGTTATTAATTTCGTCTTTGCAAACTTTGTATAACAAAGGTGAAATTATTTTTTCAATACATTTTGGTATACATTGTATGACATTACTATGACCTGAGTTAGATCAAATTTTATAAACTTGACTCCGACAATTTCTTGAAACCAATTTCAAAATAACTGTAAAAAAATAAAATTTTTGCAGTCCACAAAATGACCATTTCATTTTGGAACAAAATCTGGTTATTCTGGTTAAACCGGTCAAAGTTTTAAAAAAATTAACTGAATATTTTTCATGTTTCTCCTGAAATGATCACAACCTGACTGAAATATAGAGGATATTTTATAATGCTAAAAGACCATTAATTAAATGAGCCGAAAACATAGATGAGACTGTCTCATTGAGAGTATCATTTGTTGCACATATTAAAAATGTTCAGCTCTGTACGCAACTTGTGACGACGATAACCAAAAACTTAAAAATGTTATAGATTTAAATTCAAAATATGCTCGCTGAAAATGACAAAATCTTTGTAAAATTAATTAAATTTCAGATTGTTTTATTAAATGGTAATGTTAAAATTAAAATAATTTCCAGCACTCTACTAATAGCTTTTTGATTAATTTTTCATCATTTCTAAAAGGATTTTAGCAAAATGCTGCATATAATTAATATTGAGATTTATTCATTCTCAGCTAGACATATTTTGAACTTGAATCGATGTCGCCTTTTGAAGTCAGGGAAACCTTCGTCATAAAAAAGCTTAATACAAAGCATTTGAAGTTTGGTGCATACAGTATGCACACCAAATGTTACTTTATCGTTTATATTCTACAATTTGTTAAATAATTATCAGTGAGCATTTTGGCAGGAAAAATATGAGTGAAATATCAACCATTCATAATGCAATTTGCCCTCGCTGATAAGGTTTTCGTAAAAAATTGGAAAATTTTTCGAACTATATATGTGATTTAGATGATATCCTTTTTTCGGAACGGAACTCCATCTCAAAAACGCTTACTATCTCTATAGCGCGTGTTCGAATCCCACTAATGTTGTTCCATAGTGATTTAGTATGACATATGATTAATCGGCAAGACTCTTGATTTAATGAACGCGCCTAATTTTATTGTGTGTAAATCACTAAGCAAGAATCACTAGAACAATCAACTTAGACGAGTTCCGAAAAGGAGTATAGTCTATCCCTTAATTGCCCTCTCCAAAGATTTGGGCCCTCGACAACACGGGGGGGTGAGACACGAACGCGGTTTTTCAAAAGACTTATGCCCGATTAGGTTCTAGATATGTCAACTGTGCACATATTGATTACTAGTAATATAATAAAATAAAAAATTGGTTCCGAATCAGACCATTGTTTCTGTTTTCTCAGACCTTTGGGTTTATTTTTAACAAAAACTAATAATTAAACAATTTCAGTAACTTAGAAAAACAATAAAAACACTTGGTCCCTATTAATAACAATTATAAATGTTTTTAGAATTAGATATTTGTGCTCAGTTTGAGCTATCTAAGAACCTAATCGGCAAAGTAGTGTTTGAAAACCAAGTTGTTTTCTCACCCCCCGTGTTTTGAGGGCCCAAATCTTGCGGAGAGGGCAATAAAGGGATAAATATTTTCACAAAATTCAAAATAATTTGACTTCGTGACAATAATGAAGCAAAATCTTAATATGGGATTCAAAAGTGATTTTGAATTTTTGTTTTTGGCTCATTATGGTATAAAATTTGTAATAAGTTTATTAATTAGTAATTACCTAAACAGTCTCCTTGCTTTAAGCTGCTGACAAAATTTGTTGGGGAGTTTTCTAGACATTCGATGTAGGCTTGATATGCTTCGAAGTATTCCTGTGTATACGAAGACAAGGGTGACCTCCCTTCAAATGCCGGCGCCCAGTTTACTCGCTTCAAATCACCGTCGGGTCCTTAAAATTTTTGTTAGTTAAAGATTTTTTTATAAATCGTTAGTCTATGAATATTTTCATAAATTTAGTTATCGTTTTTTTCTTCACGAAATTAATTCATNTACAAAATAAAAATTGGTCCGAATCAGACCATTGTTTCTGGTTTTTCTCAGACCTTTGGTTCTATTTTTTAACAAAAACTAATAATTAAACAATTTCAGTAATCTTAGAAAAACAATAAAAACATTGGTCCTATTAATAACAATTATAAATGTTTATATAAATTAGATAATTGTGCTTAGTTTGAGCTATCTAAGAACTTAATCGGATGTCTCGTTTTCAAATGACACGTCGTTTTCTCACCTCCCGTCACCGTGTTTTTTAGGGCCCAAATCTTTGGGAGAGGGCAATAAAGGGGTATGAGGCGGTGCAAATTGCACCGTGCAATTGAAAATTTCTCAAAGTTGGCTTGTTGCCTCATCAGTTAATATAGCGTGCAATTTACCAAAAAGCTTACTCAATTATAAATGCAAAAAAATAATTTTTTTTCTTTAATTCAAATTCGTCGTGTTACCAAAATGTTATATTTGCTAGTACTATATTTCTGATTGTCTAGTTTATAAATTTTTTTGTTGATTTGAACTTGGTTCATTTCAACTAGCGATTTTTCGATTTTCTATTAACTGTCACCCCTGTCGGTGTGAAATTTTGATAATCAATACTTGATTTCAAGGTATGTTTTAATTTCAAAATAATTTTTCACACTGGGAAATTTCATAAAAGACCGCTATTGCATTATTTTGATGTGGTATTTAGTTCGATTAGTAGTACTTATCGAATAAAAATTTGAAATGTATTTTTCTTGAAAATAAATCTGTTAAATATATTAACGATAAATGTATTTCAGTATATATTATATATAATATAATATATATAATTTATATCTCAAATCGAATGAATTGTCGCTAACCTTCTAGTCTGGAATAGAAACCGCAAAAAAGATTAGACATGCATTCGGCTGACGAATGGTTTTAGAAAGCTTATAAAATTCTGGGCCTTTTGGTAAAAAAATTTGGTCATAAAAAAAGTGTGGGAAGTTGATTTTTCGAAATTTCCGAGATATGCATAAAAACAGTAAAACATTTTGTATGTAATGAACCTGACCCTAAAAGCCTCAAGCGACTTTGAATTTGCTGTTCCCACCAAATAACATCTTTTTATTTTCGAATTTAACCATACAACTTTTGAAGAAACAACTTTATTTCAAGTTCAAATTATTTTGTTTATCTTGTGGTCTGGAAATAATTTGTAAAAAATCGCATTCCACCAAAAACTTTTATTTTAGCTAAAACTTACACTGAGGAATATTTGGAGTTTGAAAATAAGTGTATTGACATTTTCTGAATACAGCTTGTCACATTTTGCATAAAAAAATGATAGCTTGACATTTTTGAGACTCTCAGTGGAAACCTTGTGGGCCTCATAATTATCTTAATTTTTTATTTACGTAACTGCATTTAAAGTTAACTGAAAAACAACGACAGTCCTCGTTTCATAACTGGTACAAATATCGACTCAAACAAATGTGCCAGCTAGGGAGTTTGCATCAGTTAGGGCTCGTAGGTTGAAAGAAATGTCAGTGTGGTATAAGAGAGGGTTTTTAAGCGACGGGTGAGTGTACAGGCCGTCTTTCGGCCAATCAGGGAAGCTTTTTTCCAAGTCTAGTACATTCTTACTAATTTTTGTGTTTTTTCACTCTGAACAGGATATCTTTGATTGGGATCACTAGGCTCTTTGGTTCGCGTTCGTGGCTGAACTTCTTTTCGAACCCCCTATTGGTCTAAAATGTGAAATCCGGTGCTCTCATTGGTCAAAAGCGGGTCAAACGTTAAAGTTGTACCAGTCGGGGAGCGAGAACTGTAACGTTACTTTGGTGAATGTGCTTCGATAACATACCTTGACGAATAATAGCATTTTTCAATTAATTTTTGTACTAAAGTTCAGATATCTAGAATGAAACTTTCTCGAGAAATACGTTCTCACAAACCTTTCTCAGACCCAAAAAGCTTTTGACCACTTTTAACCCTCTGGCCTGTGACCACTTATAACCCCACTGGCCTATGACCACTCAGAGGGGTGGCATCGACTCGGAAGACTGGTGTCAATTTATCTTTCGAAAATTATAAATTGGTTTATTTTTTTTTCTGCTTATTATTGTTAGCTGAACCAGAATAAATGTGTATCAGCTCATCAAAATTATTTTTTATCTATCTGGAAAGATTTCAAAAAAATGCAAAGCATTAAATAAATTTTACTCATTTTTCGTCCAAAATTTTTATTTGATTTTATTCTTTGAAATCTGTGAATAAAAACCAAAAAATAGCCCCTTTAACTGTTTTCATGCATGTTAACATATTTTCTGACTGCTGTTTGAAAAATCATAAAATATTTAATTGTCGACTTTTTAAAAATATAAATAAAATTTTCCGCAAATCAAGTCCAAAAATTTTTATGAGTGGTTTTTTGAACTCTTGATGAAAAATCAAGCAGAATCACTTATCAAATTTTCTGGTATCTATTGAATATCCGTATGTCCTAATGTCCGTATGTACTAATAGGATAGTCGCACGATTATCATTTCTTAACTTTTGATGAAATTTACAACACTTGGCTGTACAACCGGTGACTGCCATTTGCCATTAAATTTTTAAAAATTTTCTTTGTGCAAATAAATCCCAGTATGATGTCGGATGTATGAGGATTCATTTTTTGTGATGGTCATGACATTTTCAAAAACGAAATTGAAGGTCAATTTATATCTCAAAAAAAGTTGTTTTTCTCTACTTTTGGCCCTTTTTGACCATTTTTTAGGGAAAAAAAACTTTAATATTGCGGAAATTTTTTAATGTGCAAAATTAAAACAATTAGGGCAAATATCTGGAAAACTTCACATTGTGAAACGTAATTGGTAAACCTTGTTAATTAATTGGACTAAAATCTCACATCCTAAATCATAATTAAGGATCCCTGATTGCTCGAGCAATCAGGAACGAGCTTCAAAGTAGAGTCATGTTTTGTAGCAAAAAGCCTATTTATCCGTGAGTTTTGGGGGTAGATAAATTATATTTCGATTTCATGAACCAAAAATACGCACGCAGGTCTGTTGGTATCGGTTTTTGAAAATTCAAAATAAATTCGCTCTAGAAATAGCGAAAAACGATTTTTTGAGCTGATTTTAAGGGGGTAGTGTCCGCAAAAAAAGTTGGCCTGAAAATCTTATATAGTACTATGGGAAATCGAATGAGCATAGTTAAAACACATTCTGATGAGCGGTTTTCGAATAAACGGTACCAAACCGGCCAAAATACCACTTTTTAATGTTATCTACTGTATTTTTATAAAATCAGACAAAAAACGACCACAATATTTTTGCTTATTGAAAATCCGCTCAAATTGACACATGAATGAAGTTGATCGGATATGTAATTAAGGAGAAAATGGTACCTCCGTTTTCGACTTTGCCGCCCTCTTGTGGGAGAACCGATGATTGAAAAGCGACGAGACCATCACCAATCGTTTTTTTTTGGGGTGGTTTAGTACTAAATCATATTTTCAGGCCAACTTTTTTTGCGGACACTACCCTCTTAAGAGATGGATGTTTTAGTCACAATTTTGAATTAAATATATATGAACAACTCATGAGTAATGACCTCGTAGAGGACTATTACTAGCGAAACCTTAATTTTATTTTCGAAAACTGTACATTGACATTGTTCAAAATCAAGAAATTTTGGGTAAAATGGTTTATTTTAGGAAAAAATATTTCAAAATTCCGAAAAAAGTTCTTTCTTTGCAAAGTATAGAAGTGAAAATACCACCAATGAACTTGAAATTGTCCATTTTTTTAGAAAAAAATCATAGAAATAAAATTTAGAATTTTTTTCCATTGAGCCTCAGTTCATGACGGGTACCCCCTTAAGATTTTATGTTAACCGTCACGAGTGCTAGTGTGAAATTTTGAGGATCAACCCTTGATTTCATGGCACGTTTTAATTTTCAAAAAATATTGTCACAATTGCAAATTTCATATCAGACCGAAAATATCTTTGAGATCTGTTTCACCATGAAAAAGCAACAATGTCTCATACGAGATTCCAAATATACAATTTATGTCTCGCTTTAAACTAAAACATGAATTTACAGTTAAATGGACACATTTCACACTTGTTCGAACCAGGGAAGGGCATCCGAGCAGATTTTCAAGATCGGTTCGGTTCGGAAATTTCGGGCCTCAATATTTTACAAGATCGGATCGGATCGGTTCGGACCCGAGTTTGAAAAAATGTGATCGGATCGGTTCGGTTCGGAAGCCCGATTTGAAAAGTCAAGATCGGATCGGTTCGGTGCTCGGACATGATCGGTTCGGACCTGCTCGGATTTTTACTATGTTGGAATATATACTGAAAATTGAGTTGATTAATTCTGCGTTGACTTAAGGTCAAGTGAGAACATTTTTTGCCATTCCAGTGCTAAAGAGATATAAAAATTTAAGGATTTTGGAAACTTATATTTTCTAGAGACTGAGTTAATTTTAAATTATTTTTATTATTTAATTATATCAATAAAATGAGAAATTTTGTGAAGTGCAAAAAATNAAAATATATAAAAAGTGCAAATCTGTCAAAATGCACCGAACCCTTAACCTGTAAACATGACGATTTTAAAAAATGAACTTCCTTATACGGTGTAAACTGATCAGTTTTTTCCTCAAAATAAATTGCAGATACAATAACTACTGTTTCGATCTATTTAAAATTTGTAATAATAAATAATAATTAAATAATAATAATAAA
>SCLH01001260.1:363702-378036 GCA_004367855.1 Oikopleura vanhoeffeni | reverse complement strand
GATAAGAAATCCCAGCATCTTTATCTCAAATTATATGTGGGGAAAACCCCCAAAACCCCCCTAAGTGTGCGATGTGGGCTGCGCCCACGTGAGGGAGAGACCCCTCAAACCCACCAAGTTGTATGGTTGTTTAGGAGGTTTTAATATATGTTGGGGGGACACCCCAAGCCCCCCTAGATTCAATAACTACTGTTTCGATTTTTTTGGATTTATTTAAAATTTTACAAATTTACATTAATAATAATTAAATAAATAATAATAAATAGTTTTTATGTATCGAGTCCCTTCTCTTGATTTTGTTTTCTGAAACAGTCACCAACGGGGAAGAAATCCCAGCATCTTTCTTGGTAAAGTTTCCACACAAAAGTTTCTTGACCAGTGTATTCAGTTTCATCTTTATTGATTAAATGCATGATGAAAAACCTTAAAATAAATTTTATATAAACATACACCACATACTCAAACGTCCTGACACCTATGATTTGACAATTTTTGTCACGACGTTTGAGAGAGTGTCAGGACGTCTGAGAAACCGTCAGGACGTTTGAGAAACTGTCAGAACGTTTGTCACTTACACTTTTTTTTGGTCATTTTATTTGAAAATTATTATTTTTTAGGTTTTTATTCAACTTAAGTTATATCCTTTTCGGAACGGAACTCCATCTTAAAAACGCTTACTATCTCTACAGCGCGTGTTCGAATCCCACTGATGTTGTCTAAGTGACTCTCTTAGTGATTGCTTGAGAGATTACACACCGATAAAATTCAGCGGTTCCATTATCAAGACCCTTGTTTATAATCATATTCAATATAATCACTAAGACAACATTAGTGGGATTCGAACACGCGCTATAGAGATAGTAAGCGTTTTTGAGATGGAGTTCCGTTCCGAAAAGGATATAAGGAAATAAAGTGTGATTTTTAATTAATGGTCTTCAAGCTGGTTAGCAAGCAGGTTAGCCGCTTCCTTCACGTGGGTAAATTAAAAGCAGAAGGCCGGGCCAGCACTGAGTATCATACTGTGAGTATTAGATTCTAGGAGGTGTAGAGGTACTTTTCGAAGGCTATATCCCTTTATCACAATTTGTTTAGAATGCGTAGCCACGTCGATTTTTCTATGTTATTCTTCTATTGGTTCTCCAATTTGGCTACGCATTCTAAGCAAAGTGATAAAGGGATATAATCAAAATAAATCTCAAACTTATAAATTATAGTGTTGCTGATTGCACTCAACTACTGTAATACTTCCTTTATAATTATCCGATTCTTAAGAATTACCGATTGAAATACCACAAGTTTCTATATAATGAGGCTGAGTTTCAGATTGCAAATATCCAAACTGCTCCTTATGTGGTGTTGATTTCTGTCCCAATTCCCAAGAAGATATGATCAAGATCATATTTTGAACAATGAAATATATAATAAATGATTTCAAATAATAAAACCACTTCAATTAAAATCACAGTTATTTCCAAAATATTTTTTATCAAAAATCGAAAAGGTCAGGACGTTTGGTAAAATGTGTTCATATGGAAATTTTCAGGACGTTTGAGAAACTGTCGGACGTCTTGAGAAACTGTCAGGACGTTTGAGTAGGTGGTTAATCAGATATCTCAATATTCATTGATCTTTGAAGTTTTGAGGGGTGTTTCCGGAAAAAAATTTGCTGAATAGACTAGAATTGCTAAAATATGCAACAAGGACCTTTTGGACGGTCATTTGGATTCACAACCATAAAAATCAGTCCAAAATGTCTTTGTGGGCGCCGATATTGTCTTTATTTTAAAATTCGGCTCTAACAACGAAGGACAAAGTTTCCAAAGACATTTTTAAAAATATTTTGCATTTTTCTTTGTGTTCAATCATTTTTTTTCTTGCCTTTGAAATCCCTTACTTATTGACCGTATAAAAGGTGTTCCTATACGAGAATTTTATTTTTTTTACTTACAGATAATTTGCCAAATTATGTTCTTGCATTGTGTGACTTTCGAATCCATGAGGTATTTGATCAAAAAATTCTTTACCAAGTGTACCTTAAAATATTAAAATAAACCAAGGACAATTTTGTCTATCAGACTTACAAATAAAGCACTTTGATTCCATATCATCTTTAACCTGCTCTTGCTGATCTCTCAATTCTCCAAAGGCATCAATAATCAAACCCTAAATGCCATATTATTAAGAAATCGTGAATTAAAATTTTTTTTGGACTGGGGGATCGTAATCGATGAAGAAAGTTGATCTTGTTTACAGAGATATTTCTCTTTGTACAGTGGTTGACCAAAGTTACAGTAGAGTGTATTTAAACGAACAGATTTAAAGAGTTGATTTGGGTCAAAAAGTCCTGCTAGCGTGCATTTAAAGATGCAGATTTGAGATGCAAACTGTCCGCCACGTTTTAACGGATAATTTGAATGGTTCAAATGCCCGTTTAAATGCACGCTTGCAGGACTTTTTAACCCATATGGACTCTTAATATCTGTCCGTTTAAATACACTTTACTGTACCCCAATAAGTTATTTACCTGAATGATGGCCAAAATGATAATGATAATAAAGAAAAAGAAAGAGATATCAAAAGCAAATCGGTAAAAGTAATCTTCTTCAGTTGGAGTATCCATTTCATCACCGATACCACCACCAGCTCGTAAACCAGCATATCTGAATTTGATAATTATATATAATACTATAAGATTAATAATAATAATTAACCATAAACTCTTAAGGAATTTGTCTCAAAATAGCGTTCTACTACAAAATTTATGATTTCAAAATCAAGCGCTAGAGAGCAAAATTTATGTTTCTGAATGGAGCTAGAGATCAGTCTTTACGTTTTGAAGAGAAAATTGTTCAAAAACAAGAGTTAGTTTATGAACAACCAAAATTTATTATTTTTAAAAATGGCGACAGAGCGCTGAATTTCAATATATTGATAAAGTTGTCAGATTGAATTCAGTGAGTCAGCAAAATGACTTTATTCAAAATTTAGTATTTTCGTGATTGTCGCTAGAGAGGATCATTTTATTTTTTTAAATTTGACCTTGGCAAAAATCAAAATTAAAAACGTGGCACCAGAGAGCAAAAAAAAATCTTTATTATACGAGAATGGCACCAAGAAACAAAAATTTTATTTGAAGAAAATCAATATCCTACAAAAAGTGGCATAAAAAACCAGAAATTCAATTTTTGAAAATAATTAGTATTTTTCATAATTGACCCAAAGAAGCAAATAATATTTTTTAAAATTTCTTTATATTTCGGTTATGCACCATTTTTTTAAATGTCGTTAAATTTCAACTTACAGGTGGAAATTAAAGCAAGATAACATATCCTGACATTTCCAGTCATCCTCGCCATCTTCTCCTTTGTTATAATAACCCCTGAAGAAATTAAAGGCAACCACTGTATACAAATAAATGACACAGACCAACAATCCAACAGTCAGCATAAATTGCTTTCCATTATGTGTTACAGAGGCCATAATAGTCTGAAGTGATTTTACATCAAAAGCGACATCTAGCAGTGAAGCAGCGTAGAAAAATCGATTGATATGACCCAAAAATGAAAACAAGGTGTAAGTCATTAGGTATAAAAAGGTTCTATCAAAGGTTGAAAATGAGTTTTTGTTCGTGCAGTCTCAAAAAGTGCCTTATCACAAGCTTCAATAAAACATTACATTTCAAAGCAGTTTACGAACCAAAGTCACTCTATATAGTAAAAATTTCCAAACAGTTTACATTTTGGAAACGACTCATCTAAGTTATCGTGTTCATTAATAAAATTGCGTGTCCACAACAATTCTATTGGTTTTTCAAATTAAACCGGTTAATTTTCGTAAAATATAGAGAAAATATAGTTTTTAGACAAAATATATCATCGAGAGAATTTTGTTGAAAAAGGGTAATTCTGAGTTACTATTTAAAAATGCAAATTGAATCTTATAGCCTATGACTCATAGGCTATGAGTCATAGGGCTTAAATTATTTTTTTTTGTGAGATTACCGATTTCTTACAAATAAAAAATTAGAGTTATAAAAATATTTATTTATAAATTGAACTCAATTGATAATTAAATTTGATGAAATTAAAGCTTCTTTATATTCATGAGAGAATAAAAGAACTGTATAAAATACCAAATTAGTTAAAAATAATTTCAATTTAGTAAAAACCATAAAAGTCTGTCATAAAATTTTTTTAAGGTAAAATATTTATTCTCTTTCAACAAATTTTCCAAATACACTCATGGAAAAGCCGTTATAAGTGTGATAGTTAAAATAACTTTTCATTAAAACTATTTGATATAATTCTTGAACTCGCGAGTATATTTACAGAGTTAGTTCTGAAAGTAAAAAACAGATGAAGTTAAAATTTCAAGAAAAAAAACATTTTCAACCCTATCCTATCCGTCATGACAACCCCCGCTTTCCAAGCCGCATATCTCCAATCATGCTCAGTTATCGACGCAAAAGTGCCTCGGTTTTCACTATCTTGAGCTTCTTGTTCTTGACGTTGTTTTGGCGAAATGTTCATATTTTGTGACGTATCAACACCAAGGAGTTCTGAAACGCTTTCACGCTCAAATTGACCACCGTATTTTTCTAGAACTTTTTTCTTGACGAACTTGTCCCAGTAGCAGCATGGGAATGATGGACAAGAAATGGCAAGGCGATCCCACATGGAGGAAAAATCGTCGTCAGCTGGCTGACAGCTAAAATTTGTATTAAAGATTTCTTCCGGAATAACATTTTAACATGGCTCAAAATGGTTTAAAAAAAACTCAAAACTGTAATTTTAGAGGTGTTATGTTATAAACTAGGGTGCGCAGCGGTCAAAATTCTAAGTTTTAAATTAAAATGATGAAACCAAAACGGAAAAAAATATCTGGACAAAAAACTACGAAGAAATAAAATGAAATATTTTTTTTTGCATTTTGGCCAGGAAAAATGACGGTTAAAATAATAAATCGGCATTTGCAATTTTTCCGCAGTCTTGCGCATGGTTCTCACTGTGCGCATCTTAAAGCTTTGTGAATTCTGCATAAAATAAAAAAAATAAATTAAGTATTCAAGAGGATCTCTTGGAGATTTTCATCTTACAAAGTGTTCCGCCTACTCATTTTTTTTGTCAAAATGACAAAAAAATTTTTGAAAATTTTCGAACATCACAATTTTCAAATTTTTTTTTTCAGAAAATAGCAAATTTTTATCTAAGTACGATCCTTGCCACAAGAAAACTTAAAAATTGAGCTGATTATGCTCCAAAACGAAATTAGTGCTGAAAATGAGGGTTTTTGAAACTCGCTTTCTGACCACAAGATGCCCCAAATTTTTTTTTTGCGCGACTAGTCTTCGTTGCAGATTCCCCCCCCCCGATAGCAATAATGTTTATCAACAGTTTTGTTCAGTCTGTTAGGTGTCCGCTGCGCACCCTTATCACTTTTTGGTTAGAATGCGTAGCCACTACTCTAACGTTTGATTTTAACGTTGTGGCTACGCGCATTCTAACCAAAAAGTATATATATAACTTATAAGACAAAAATTTTAATGACAATATGTTTTCTAAAACGAGCCTCTCTGACTTAATCTCTGGATGGCTGTCGGGTGGCCGGTGCCTTCGCGGGGGGGCGGGGGGGGGTGGGGGGGGGGTGGGGGGGGGGGAGGGGGGGCAGCGCGGGGGGGGGGGGGGGGGGGGGGGGGGGGGCGGCGGGGGGGGAGGGGGGGGGGGGGGCGGGCGGCGGGGGGGGGGGGGGGGGGGGGCGGGCGCCGCGGGGGCGGGCGCGGGGGGTGGCGAGGGGAGCGGGGGGGACAGGGGGGGGCGGGGAGGCGGGGGGCGCGGGGGGGGGCGCGGGCGGGGGGGGGGGGGGGCGGGGAGGGAGCGGCGGGGGGAGGGGGCGGGGGAGGCGGCGGGGGGTGGGCGGGGGTGGCGGGGGGGCGGCGGGGGGGGGGGGGGGGCGGGGGGGGGGGGGCGCGGGGGGCGGGGGGGTGGGGGGCGGGGCGGCGGGGGGGGCGGGGGGGGGGGCGGGGGGGCGGGGAGGGGCGGGGGGGGGCGGGGGGGGGGGGGGCGAGGGGTGGGGGTGGGCCGGCGGCGGGGGCGGCTCACCGTCACCCCCGGGAACACAACGTTTTTTGAGACATCAAAAAATTACAAAGTATTGCCAAAATAATAAAAAAAAGGTGGTCATTTAGTTCAAATAAAGTCACCTTATGTAAAGTCCATCAAATTCGATCTTTCGTGAAATAACTTTTTCTCGTTTGAAGATCAAAAGTGGGACTTTGAGCTGATAATATGCAATAAGTTTTGCTACTGCTAAAATAGAGTGCAAAAACGCACACCAATTGAAAACCTCGTTGACATTGTCGAAAATCCAGTCTGAAAATACCAGAATTTCGTCCTCTGGATCAAGCTCTCCACCAGGGAAAATTTCTTCAACAGAATCTTCAAAATATTCCGATTCCTCATGATCGAGCACACCGAGTCTAACTCGTTCAGCGGCTTCTTCTTGGGTCTCCCACCGGAGTGATAACAAAATAACATTTAACAAAAACGATATAATCAAAGCGGCAGATTTGAAGTTATAAAAATTTCTGGCAAAAAAAGCAAGGCACGCCTTTGTGAATTGCAAAATTCGACGCTTGAAATTTGAGGAATTTTCTTTTGAATCTTCGTTATCGCGATATTTTTCGGGTCTCTCGCAATCTGCTCGGTAGGACTCCCAGGGGTTTTTAAAATCTTTCACTCGTTGTCTGGCAGACATGTCGATTTCTTCTTCCGATTCAGATTCGTTTTCAAGCTGATTTTTGAGTTTTCGTTCTCGAATCTCCTCTTGCTGGTTAAATGCACCTGAAATTAATTTTTCTATTTGTTTGAAGCTATTATTTAGAAAAAACGCAGTAATAAGATAGAAATCAACTATTTGGTCAAATTAAAAAATATTATTTTACTTAAATTTGAAATTTTTTGGAATTGTGGCTACAACCGAATTGGATTAATTTCATGAAAAATGTTTCTTTCGATATGCTTAAATTTCTTTTCTAAATTATTTGGAAATTTTTATCCTTATTTTGGCGTAGAAATCGTAGAAACAAATCGAATATATTGAATTCGGTGGTAGCATCCAACGGACGCCTTAACCTTATAATACGAAAAAATCAATTTGACCTCAATTTTAAAACCTTCTATGGCAAACTACTGTTTATAAGTTATTAACCGTATCGGACTTTAAAAAGGAAAAAATAATGAAAAATTAGAGTGTAGATAGGCGGGCTCTTTTTTGGCCATCTCTTGGTGAAGGAACAGTAGTTTTCATCCATCTAAAAATAATTCCCGCCTATCTAAACTTTAATTTTTTAATTGAGGTCAAATTTATTTTTCCTATTAGGTTAAATTTTTTTTTGAAATGCCTAGCGACAACACGCCAAAATACAAAAATTAATTTTGAAATCCGTGGGTTTGCGTTGGCATGAGACTAAGGGTGTCCGAGAGTTTGTCTCATTATGAAACCTAGGGCCTATATAGATAATTGAAGGTTGCTTTTGTAAATAGTAGCTTTGAATTAATTTTGGGGTGTAGAATTCAAAAAAATAACCACAAATTTTCAAAATTTCCGTTTTATACGATTTTCTGATTGGTCAAAACTTTGCGACCATGGGATAATATTTTTGGTTTAAGAACAACCCTATCATGCGCCTAATCTTACTGCATTTTGATACTTACCGTCATCATATTCCATGCCCAAGTTTCTGGCGGCTTCGTCAAAATCTTGATCTCCAAAGCCAGTTTGATTCAAATATTTGTCATCAACATATGTAGTAAAAGCACAAGTTCCATCTGATCGAACATCAACTCCAAATGCATGAGCAATAATTGCAGCTTGTTCAGCAGCTAGAAAATTTTACCTTAGTTACAGAAGTTACTTGTAGAAGAATTTGCGATGTTTTTATAAAATGTTTTTGATAAACTGATTAAATTTTTATTTCAGATTGTAGTTAAATTATATATTTCTTCAAATATATTTTAATTCACCAAATTCACATTTTTTTTTTAATTAACCAAGAGATTCCTACATTTCAAGGAAATTGTTGAAAAAATTTCCGAAAGGCCTTTTTGTGCTCAAATGTCATCTTAATTTTACCGCTCAACACCCAAGAAGTTGAATTTTAGCAATTGAGTGGCATTTTAAACAGTTGTATTGTTGAGGCAAGAGTTCATGACCAATATAAGGTGATTTCTCTGACATTAACTAGAAAGCAATTGATTTTTTGAGGTCAAATTACAAATGTCAAACTAGTAGAGTCAGAGTTCAGAATTAATTGGTATGGTGTCATATTTATTTTATTGGTATTTGACGCTAAAGATCAAAATTTTATGATAATTCGTTTTCAACTTTTTCCTTGTTTCGGGCGATTTTCTTAAAAAACTGAAATGCGTCATATAAATGCTGTAGATTGTAATTTCATTGTTTTCGACGTTGTTTTCATTACTCAAATAAAAAATTTCATTGGCATCATTCCCAAAAAAAAGTCAATATCAATGCTCAGGTATTATTTGGAATTTGAATTTTTAGTGTCAAATTACAATTTAATTAATAAGACACCATATCAAGGTATTTGAAATTTGACCATCATGGTTTCACATTTCGAAATTTAATTAAATTATAGTTTGACTATTAGTCAAATTTCGAAATGTGAAACCTTTATGGTCAAATTTCAAATAACTTGATAGGGTGTCTTATTAATTGAATTGTAGTTTGACACTAAAAATTCAAATTTCAAGAATCAATTGTTTTATCGTTTATTTTAGAGAAGTTACTGTTTTTAAAAAGTTGAGATCAACGCATAAGTATTATTATCGATATTTGATTTACCTTGAACATCCTCTTCTATTTCTTCTTCTGCTTCATCTTCCGGTTCGTCTTCAAACCGGCTGCCTATACCGTCTTGCGTGGGTTCCGGTATAGATTCAATAAACCCGGAAATAGTTGTTTCTTTCGCCAATTCTATCAAAGAACCAGAAAACAAATAAGTCATCAAGAAATCAACGACTGTCAGTAATAATTTCCAAACAAATTTGATTATACTTTTTCCAGATCTATAGAATAGGATAATAATAAAGAAGAGAAAATCTTTGATAGTAATATGTTTCAGGAGTCGGTAACATTTTTTCGCAAATTTTATCGTGAACATGGTCACTAGAAGGCGAATGAAATTTTTGACGTGAAATTTACAGCGGACATAAAAGCCATAGCGAGAAATATCGTCTTCATCGTCCTCGTTTTCCTCCTCGATAGCGTTTTCACCTATATTTTCGCCTTCTTTAGAAATAGAGGCTGCGAGTTGCATTTCGAAAATTGTGTCTTCGCAGAAGTTTACAAATTCCTCAAGTTTGCCTTTTTCGGGGTGATAATTTTTCTTTCATTTTTTTGCGTTATTTTAAATATTTTATAAAAACCCAAAATAATTTTCTTTCAACTTTTCAAGTTGTTATTAAAAATTACGCAAAATATTTTATTTTTCAAATTTGAAAGTTGTCATTTAAAATTGCATAAAACGCGAAATTTTTTTCAAATTTTTTAGTTGTAATCTAAAATGGAATAAAACGCAAAATATTTTTGTCTCTTTGTTGTTGTTATTTAAAAAATTTTCTTACTGTAATTTTTTTCGTGCAAAATGCAAGATTTTCCCAAAAAATATGTAAGAAAAACTGACCACCACTGCCTTTTTCACCACCTTCACCAATAATTACATCGGAAATAAACTGTCTTTTCGAATCTCGAATTTGCGGTTTTTCCCACTGTTCTAAAGAAGATTCCTGAATATTGAAATAAATTCGTTCGATCCGTTTTGACGATCCCAAAATCTCAATCCTCCCAAGATTGCTTTCGAAATAATCAAGCATTTCACGGCCAATATCTAGAAATTTATCTAGCCGCTTATCACTGGTCATATGCTCGTTTAAACTTGTGAGTAGGAGAGCAAAATTAAAACCAATTTCTTCGGCTGGAGAGTGAAATTGTTCGACGAACTCGGTGTAATCGAAACGGTCCGTTTCGTCAGTTTGGATACATTTTAGGACATATTCAACTTCGTCGCTTTCGTAGTTTTTAGCGGACTCGAGTTGGCGCTGGAAATCACGCTTGGTGATGATACCCTTAGAATCAGGATCAAGATCTTTGAATTTTTCGGATTCTACAACTTCCTTTTATAAAGGTTACCTTCGATTCAATTTCATTTGACTTAATAATCGTGTACATTTTGGCGATAAAGAGCAATCTTGAGAAAAGTGAGGAACTAATTGATCATTATTTTGGAAATTCAGATTTGAGGTAAAACAACAATGTAAAATTATTAAAAATTAGGGATACGATACACTTTGTAAATACCAAGCATTTTAAGGAGGTACCCGTTGGCATGAAAAGTCTTTTAAAAGGTGTGTCACAGTAAAACTGTGCGTCATCAAAACTTCAAAATCGTATCATTAAAATCGTCAAAAGCTACTGTTAACTCGAGGAGTCCCTATTTTGTCAAATACTTTCAATCACCCGGTTACAAGACCGGAAAATCAGAAATTTAAAAATCTATCTTCTCCGTGATTATACATGTTAAAAAATATAAAATTTCATGAAAAATATTCAAAGAATTGTGATCTTTTTGATCTTGAAAATTTTTTTCAAACTTTAAAAATCTTCAAAAATGCAATGTGATATGACCTCATGCAAATCATTTTTTTGTTACTTGACTCATATTACAAAATTTGACCCCCACAATAATATTGGTCAGAAAAATTAAATTTTGTTTTTTGCTATAAAATCATAAAAAAGGCAACCGTTCCTGTAATTTGAGGAACATGGTAAAATATTTAATAATCATTGCCACATCTTGCTGTGCTTCTATAAGAGTGTCCAACAATTGCCTTCCAATAGTCCCATTAACAATATTGCCTTCTAGCATCGACAGTAACATAACAATCATATCTTGCTGCAAATCCAAAAGTGCCGCCAAAAGATTTAAAGAATTTCCAGAATCTTTGGATAATTTACACTGTAACTGGGCAAAAACGTGCCAAAAACCAACAACTGCGTCCCATAATCTCGAATGTGCCAAAGTGTTTTGATTACCAACACAAGGTCCTTGAATGAGGTATACATTTTTCATCCAATTATTATTGTTCGACAACGTTTTCTATGATTTCAGTTTATTTTAGAAAAAAAAATGTGGTTTTCAAGACAGGGTGAAAATTTTGTTTTAAAATACTTTTTTACACGGTAAAAAGCGCTGTGACATTTTTAGCCAGACAAAAAAAGTGTGCACAAAACTTTATGTATGCAAAATATGGAGGTTTACTATTTTCGCCGGGAATTCAAAAAAGCCTATCTTTAACTATAGAGAAACGTGTAGGCGGAAAATATTAAATATTTTCTATGAAAATTTGTAGACTATATTCTAAATGTTTTGAAAATTTTATTTTTGCATTGACAACAAAATAATTATGAAACTGTATTTCTGACAGTTTGTGTGATATCAACACATCCATATGTCAATGAGTTTTTAACGCCTACGCAATTTTCATGGCAAAAGATAGGGGAAAAATTCCCGGCGAAAATAGTATACCTCAAAATATGACCTTATCTTGTAAATTTTGCAAATTTGTGCAATTTCTTTTATTAAAAATGTGTATGAAAAAAATATCGATGAAAAATATTCGGTTTTAATTTTTTAAATTTTGAGTGAGAAAAAGCGGATTTGAAAATGATGAATAAAATGGTATACGGTCCTTGAATATATTCAGTGAGGGAATTAAAAACTTGTTTAGCCATTTTGATTGCACTTGAAAAATGCTCTTTTCCATTTTCATCAATTTGCTCTTTTGATGAATAATACCAGTAAAAGTCAGACACGGATTCTTGAAGCCTAAGGAGGTAGTCGACGGTTGAAATGATAATGTTGACAGTGGTGTTATTTCCGACTTGAGTTCGTAAATAATTTTGAAAATCTTCATTATGACCTTCGCATAATAACTGGAGAAATCGGAATAACATGATTGTAAATTTAGTTTTTTCGCCTAAACAAATAATAAAGATCGGGTTTTGAAGTTGGAAATCTACAGAATAAAGTGACAACTACTGATGAGGCTTTCTCAAGATATTAACGAATTTTTGTTTTTTCCATAGTCTTGTTAAAAACATCAGCAATAAAGTCGCGACTAGGGTGGACAAAGAACTTTCAAATAATAAACAGAAAGTTTAATATTTGAAAAATTTTCGGCCACCCTAGTCGCGAAATTTTTTTACAATTTTTCATTTTTTTTATCGCTGGCAGAAATTTTTGAATATCAAGATTCTTGATCCTAGAAATGTTTTTATTTTAAAAATTTTAACTAAAAATTGTTTTTTTTTCCAATTTTGCTGATGAGCATCTTTAATTTTTATGCTCTACTGAAAATCAAGAATTATAATTCGTCAAAATCTTGGAATGAAATTACAAAATCGGAATCTCGATTAAGAATATTTATTTACATAATGTACATTTAGTACTACATTTACAGTTAAACTGGTTTTCATCCTATGAACACAGCTTAGTTTTGGAAAAATAGTTCTGAAATATATTTTGAGAAAATCAGCATTTAAATCTGACGTACATGTACAGTGGGTTCCTTTTTAACTTGAATACCTCTCACTTGAACAAAACTAAACTTGAGACGGTTTTGACAAGATATTTTACACCAATGTACGCATAATTCACTGGTGCCAAAAAACGACGAAAGTTAAGTTTTGTACCAGTAAGAGGGATCCCACTGTATTCTGAGAAAAAAATAGTCACTTTGTAAAATTACTACTGTTTTTATCGATGCGATCAAAACCGTGCTTCTACTATACTACTGTGTAATTCTCACCGAGCGGAGCATCAAATTCTGGAACTGCATAGTAATGTATAGGACTAAACCCTTTACAATTTAGCGGATAAATTAAATTAAAAAAAATTAATCAAATTTTTTACCTTTATTTTCCGCTTCTTCAATTTGAACTTGAGAAGAACCAAGAGTCTCAGCTTTTATAGAACGCTCATAGGCATCTAAATCTAGAACATTACATAATCCCATCAGACTTGATAAGGAGGTGAAAAACTTTGTATCGTGTTTTTCTTGGAGATGACATAACATTTTTTGCTGCACTTCGACGTTACCCCCTTGAAGAAGAGAAATTCCAAGGTCTAAGGAGGCAACAACCATTTCGCATAAACGACCATTTGCAGCAGATATAACCTTAAATTACAAATATTTTTCAGAAAAAAATACCCTTAGATTTTGTCGTAACTTTTTATAACAGGTAACCTCCTGCAGGTTGTAAAGTCTTGAAATAAAACGTGCGTCATAAATTGATCCAACTTAATTTCACGTAACCCAGTTTACTTCTAAAAAGATTATATTAAAAAACTGGAAAAATGTCAAGTGACTTCATATAAGAAAAAATGTGATCGTCATAAAAAATTTTAAAGGCGAAAATAGTGCTTATTAGGTGATTTTTTATAAATAAAATGCAGGTTTTCTGTCGTCCCGGTATTTGAGAAGCCCATGAAACCAAATATTGGCGGACGTAGAATTTTATTCCGCAACTTCCGGCAGATTAAAATTTAGAAATTTCTGCGTGGGTGGAGGATTATAGCAGGATTTCGATAATCCGTTTTCCAAAAGTTGCTCTGATCGGGCTAAAACTGGGCATGTAGACTATTTAACGGCACCAGAGTTCGAATCTGATACCAGATTTATCAATTGCGTCCGGTTAAAAACGACCCGGATATTTTAGAATTTTCTCTAATTATTGCAAATCTTCATTCTTTACATTTTTTTATCATTGCAATTTACAACTGTATCATCTTTTCATTTTTTAAGTTATAAAAGTTGAAAATGTTAACTTCGATCTGAGTATTTATTCTGTCAAAGTCTCATTTCTGCAAAATTTGAGTCGACAGAAAATGCAAAACTAAGATTTATGCATTGTAACTATTTTATCTTCACTTCTGAGCTTCACCGATTTATTGGAAAATAGAAAAATTAGAGTGTTTGAAAATAATTTATCAAAAACCGAATTTTTGACCCCATACCAAAATTTCACCCGTGAATCGCTAGATAATTATATTTAAAGAAATTATAGTTACTTTATC
Organism: Oikopleura vanhoeffeni; assembly: GCA_004367855.1. Lineage (NCBI taxonomy): Eukaryota > Metazoa > Chordata > Appendicularia > Copelata > Oikopleuridae > Oikopleura > Oikopleura vanhoeffeni. Next base: position 363,881 of record SCLH01001260.1, on the reverse strand, counting down.
TTCAAAACAGAATTATAGAACTCTAGAAAATACAAAAACAGTCAAAAATTGTTTTAATTTAGTAGAAACCTTAAAAGTTTGTCATAAAATTTATTAATGATTAAATTTTTAACATGATTTATAGTTAGGGAGCGCACCGGTGAAACTAACGAGAGAACTACAGTAGTTGATACAAATTC
>SCLH01001260.1:341862-360453 GCA_004367855.1 Oikopleura vanhoeffeni | reverse complement strand
AAAAAAAATTATTTTGCTCGGAATCGTCTTTTTCGGTGGAGATTACCCCCCGATAGCAAATAAATGTTTATCAACAGTTTTATCTTGTTCCAGTACTGTTTTAACTGCATTAAACAAAAAATCCAAATAATGCATTTCCGGTCTGATGAGAAATTTCTAGAACTCATCAAAATTCTTGAAATTGAAAATAAGGGGAACTATCGGGGGTCTTTTCCGATATTCCGCCGGTCAAAATGACACTTCCCCAAAATATTTTTGGTCTCTGTGTTCTGAAACACGCTCGTGCAGGTGAGGGTTAAGCGAACCAGAAAAAATCTGACAAACGATATAAAACTGTTCGCTGAGAAAAAACGTTAGAAAATAGTATATTATGATTTAGCACTATATTTATTTGTATGATTTAACTATATTTAGTTTTTAATTTAAAATATGAGAAATGTACAATGCCCTTTATGTGTATTTGGCTTTAAAATCGAACAAATGTCAGCCAATTTTAACACAAAATCTAAAAATAATTAAAGGGTACCTGTAGGACCATTTCGGCTGTTCCGCGTTCATGAAGACGTTGCTGACAATAAAGTAAATGTTGTTTTTCAGTTTCTTTTTCTTCAAAACTCAAACTATGTTCATCTTCCTCATCGTCATCCTCCTCATCTTCTTCGCCCTCTGGCGGTCCACAAGATCTCGCCATTAATTCCGCATAGTGGAGATAGAGATCATCTGAATTTAAAATATATTACAGAAATAAAATAGAATTAACTTAGTGCGAACTTGAGTATTTATGTACTGCCCTTTTAAAGTTGAGGGAATGCTTGTTCGGGAATGGCGTAGGCGTGTAAGCAAAAAGATAGAAATTTAATATAAAACGTAGGCGTGTTATTCCCTTTATTTTATGCTGTATGTAAAACAAACGAGATTTTTTGATGGTTTTAGCTATATGCCGAAGTTCTTGTTGAGCATTCGGATTTGAAATGAAAATAATTGTTTTGGTATTTTTTGAACTTATTCATCTAATAATATTTGATAAATTAGGAAGAAAATCCCAAAAATACAATTTTGAAAAAATTCCAGAAAAATTTTGTTTTAAATTTGAAAAAAAAATAATTCAAATGACCATTTTTGTGAAACATAATATTTTTTGACCATAGGAATATGCTCTAAAGGGACTCTTAAAACGTACCAAAAATGATTAAAAAGTATGTTAGGCTTTGTTTCCAAACAGTTTTTTTCAAGATGACTCGAAACCTTTTTTTTAAAGGCATGTTAATTTTAAAAAACTACCAACATCAAAAAATCATTTTTGTCGTTATATAGTATATAATATATACCCCCTAAAAAAACCAAAAATTTCGTTTTTTCATGTTATCCGAACCTGAGGATATGCTTTCATTCGAGGCTGTTTTAACTGCATGTTTCTTGAACACTTGAATAATCTGAAAAAGCGGATCTGAAAGTTGCTTAGGTTCCGAATCGTCATTTGCAGCCGAAGAATTATCCAATATTTGCATTTGACGCGGACGAGTTAACGCCGAAATGAGCTCGTCTGCAAAATCCCGTTCTTCAGTTTGAAGCCAAATATTGTTATATGCCTTTATAAGGACGTTTATGACCTTGTGAGCAGGCATATTATACAATGGGGTCATTCTGAAGCAGGAAACAACCGCTTTTTTACGAGATTTTGACATTAATTTTTCCCAAACGGCTCTGCCCTTATCTTCAGGGTGTTCGATACGGTATAAATGGCAGTGAATTCGGGCGAGTCTGAAAATAATTTCGGCGCGATTGTCTAGTTCGTCACCAGAAAATTCGTACTCGTCCTCCAGTTCCATGTATTCTAATTCTTCTTTGATGTGGTACATCACCTCGGCTTCAGATTCTTTTTTCAAAAGCCTCACTTTACAAAGGAATTGATTTTTGTGTACACACCACACACTTTGTTTAATCATAACGTAAACTGTCTGATTTTATAGCAAAACTTTTTATCTTAAATTAAGATCAAAAAATAATCATTATCAAAAAATTGTCCTTATGAAGAAATTAAAAAATAAATAAAAAGTGAAATATTAAACCGTGTGCCTATTGTCGATAGAAAATTTGCGTTAACTCTGAATATTTCCATCCAGACTGTTAAATACTTTTTTTTCTGGTTAAAAAACAATTTAAGTAAGGTTTTGTGTGATTTTGTAGGAGGAAAATATTTATTTTGACAGAAAAATCGATTAAAAATCATATTTTTCATCTTAAATTTCGGGCTTTTCTGTAAAATGCAGACACCATAATATCCACGCGAAATTCAATGTATAAAAGCCCAAAGATTTTAGATGAAACTGAATATCATGTCACTATAAAAAACTGGTAAACCAGCATTGTTAACAGGTGTTAACAATGCTTGTCTAACAATTATTCACTATTGTTATAACACGTATATACGATTTTTTTATAATATAAAATGCTATCTATTTTTACCCAGCCTAAGTCCATCTTAAAAATGCTAACTATCTCTATGATATAGAGTATATCACGTGTTCGAATCCCACTAATTTTGTCTTGGTGATTGGTTGAGTACACACCGATCAACTTTGGCGGACCCAATATCAAGCAGCCTTGCTTATAATTATAGTCACGACAATCACTAAGACAACATCAGTGGGATTCGAACACGCGCTATAGAGATAGTTAGCATTTTGAAGATGGACTAAGGTTGGGGAAAGATTATCAGGCTGATTCGGTTGTTTTTTGTTTTTCGTCCGATCAGAATTTTTTATATAAAATTAACCCCTAGCTTTGGCTTCTTGTACAATTTTATGCTCTCCAGAAACGCAAACATTCAGCCCAACTGGAAGTAACCGTTTTGGTGCAACACAAATCAAAGAAGTTCCCCAGCTATAAATTTCTCCTCGTCGTTTCAGTTTCTCCCTATGTCTTCTCAGCTTGTGTGCCACGATATCCGAAGTTATAACAGCCATATTATCAATATTATTCTGCACGACATAATTTTGCTCTTCTCGGCGGAAATTCACGGATTTTGCCCAGGCTACAAAGATTTCAGAGACTTTCCAGAATAATTTTTCGGCATCTTCTGATTTATTAGCGATCCATTCCATTTTGCGCTTATCGATAAATCTTAATTTTTTATTAATAGTTTTTTCAGCGAATAAAGTACGAATACACTGGGGCTAAAAGTGTACTTTCATGTCAAAAAATCGAAAACAGGGGCTTCTGGAGTCAAATTACAACTACAGTCCATGCTCCCTAACTGGAAAACCCCAAATTGGAACGTTGCGCCCAATCTGGAACCCTTCTGCAGAAAATTTTTGAGTTGGAAGATAGCGTTTTGAATTTTGGTTTTGATAAACTCAAAATTTTTCTTTGAAGTGTTTCAGATTGAGCGCAAATTCAAATTTGTGGTGTTTCAGTTACGGCGCATGGACTGTATTTGAAATATTTTTCTGATTTCAATTGAGAATTGAATTTGTCATTGATGAGTATAAAAATCGCTTTTTATAATCGGCAAATCATTGGTTTTTTATATAACCTATAGGGGTCATATTTCAAAATTTTTTACATAATTTGAAATTTCTTGATTTCATGTGAAATTTGATAAAAAACACAACTAACGTCTCTGGAAGATACTCTATTGTTATCGTTTTTGCATAATTTACATTTTTAGACCTTAACCCGTCATTACCCAGTATTGAAATCAAGAAAGAAAACCGCGATGCATCTAACTATTCATTTATATGGAGTTGCTTCAGCGAACATGAAGCCCAAAAGTGTTCAGCTTTACTCAAAAACTAACCTCACAAGGAGAGGGTAAAACGCGTAGATATCTCTCGAAATAAACCCAAAATCCTCCAGCATCATCATTTCCAAATCCGAAACGTCCGCCACGGCAATTTTCTGATCATTTTTAACATCTTCTTCGATCGCCGCAGTTCTCTCGATTTTTTTAAGAGTTTTTTCAAGAATAGGTAGAAAATGTGAATAAAGAAGGTCCGTTCCACATTTTTCCATGAGAGGTTGGGTATAGTTTGCAATTAATTTCATCCAATCAGCTTCTTCTGTGCCCAAATTATTATAAATTAATCTCAAAACATTCCCCAAAGTATCGTTGGCATGTTTTATGCAGATTTCGGTACACCACACGTTTACATCTGGTTTACCGTCAGGACCACATTCGATCCAAATCGGAACATAGGAGCAAATCAAGGGCAAAATAACATCGATCATTTCTGGAGCATCGTCATATCTAGCTCCAGAGACGGCTAAATCTTCAATATCTCTGAATTGTAAAAGTTTAGTAAATCGTAAAATAAATAAAGCGCCTATTTGTTGGTCTTAACCGGAATTTGATCTTTTTTATTTTATGTTAAATAATAAGTTTGGGGAGGCGAAACCGACCCAAACTAATCATTTTGAATTAATAAAGAGTTTGTGGTCAACTTGACACAAATTGTAAATAAAGCAAATTATGTGTCCCACTTGAAGTATCTCATTGGTCAATATCTTATTGATTCGATATGATCTTAGTGATAACTTAACTTCTCTTCAATAATAATTCAATTATGTTATGTAATAATCATATTGGTTCACACGTGACGTTTAAACTTCTTGTTATTAATAATTGAAGCAGCGCATCATAAAGAATTTAGGGTGGAATTTTGATAACACGTTTTGACCAGGCTTGTAAATATGAGTCATTTTCGTTTGCCTTTCATGCGCGTTAATTTAGATAAATAATAGAGAAAAAAGGGGAAATAAACCGACGCAAATATTTCTCATTTTTACAGGCGAGAAAAATGTCTTCCGAACCCTGGTGCCACATTTCATTTAATAAACACCTTACATTCGGATTAAGCGGTTCCAACATGTTTATTTACTTTTAATAAACGCATTGAGAAAAGCATAATAAATCGAAAAAAACCAACAACTCTTTATTTATGGAAATATATTTGTAAATCTGCTTTAAATCTTAGTTATAAAACCCGAGTTAAGGGCCCATCTAAAAAACAGATGATTATTTTGTTATTGAAATGTGAATTTTACTACTATATTATGAGTGTCATGTGGCGTCGAGACTTGAAGTGGTTCGAAAACCATGCTCTCTTATAATATGCTTCGAATCTGGCCTCAGATACCCTCAAGTCTCGACAAATCACTTTTTATCTCGACGTTACTTGAAACTCAAGTGGCACAAAGATATTTTCGTTTATTCAACAAACGTCCATTACCGGTTGAAACAAAAAAAATAGCGTTTTTGTGAACTCCATCAACTGAATTCCGGTTTTTATTTTGAGTTTATTCATCAAAACTGGCTCCGAATCCAAAATTTTAAAAATTGGACTATAAAATAACCAATGAAATAACGTAATGCGTTAAAAATACCTTAGAAGATTTTTCAGCGTGGGCAAATTTGGTGCTAATTGCTCGATCCGAGTAGGCAGCCCCAAAATTTGTCTATCCTTTATTGACAAGGCGTTGTATACAGAAACCGGGTTGTAGCGGTTTAATTTCGGTTCTAAAAATGCTACAGGAAAACAGCTTGCTAATGCCGCCAGACATTCTCCAAATGCTGATCGATTTTTTTCCAATAAATTTTCCATTGTTTCTAGAATATCAGTTGGAAAATCTTTTTTCTTCATATGTCGCACAAAATGATTTTTCGCGGTCCCTAATGGATATAAGGCGTTTAGGATTTTATAACAAGCGACTTGCATTTCTTCGATTAACAAATCTCGTCCAAAATTATTATCTCCAAGATGGTTAAAAAATCTGATCAAAGTGGGAATGAGCGCTTTTGTACAATATTGCCAGCAATGAGCAGCTCTGAGGGCGACAGATTTCTTTTCAAGCTCCCAGTGACGAATTGAATCGAGGACGAGCTCGATATCGATAGCAGCATCGTTGAAAAATACGATCATAACTTGTTTGACATGATCTGGACCCATTTTAATAACGGTACTGTCAGAAGGGTTGAAAAAGATATTCAAAAATTAATTTCAATTCTTTCTTTATGAAAAATGCGATCAAAAGTATTAGCAGCGCTAAAGAGCTAACAATTCAAGAAATATCAGAATAGATCGGTCACTCTAGGAATTTTTTGAATAACCGCAAAGAAAAATTTATTTGAAATTATTTTTTTTGAAATCCGCTGAAAATTAAAAAAAGCGCTAGAAATCACAATTTAAATTATTTTCGAAATCAATCATTTGGTCCAGTCGTTTTATTTTGATCACCGCAAAAAAATTAACCCTTTTATAATTTCAATTCTTTTAAATGCGCTGAAAATTTTAAAGGGCGCTAGAGAGTTTTTAATTAACGATTTCAGAATAAATCGTTTTATCCAGGCGTTTTTTAGAATAACCGCGATAACGTTTTTTAAATTATACTTCGAAATTCTATTTCATTAAAATTGAAAATAGCGATAGAGAGCTCACAATTTAAGAATCAATTGGGCGGTCTCAGGTCAAAAATTTGTTGGTTTTATTTTTTAAAGATTTTGATTGGTTAATGTTATGCAATCTTAATATTCAAATAAATAAAAAATAATATTTTTGAGACTTCAGATTTTAATTGATTAACCAATTACGCCTACACTAATTTAAAGCAAAAGCTAATAGAAAAATTTGAATTTTCCATACTGTTTGGACTTTGTAAATTTTATACGATTGAGAATTAAATATATGTTTATTATAATTTATAATTAAAATTTCATAGGAATGGCATAAAGCCGAAATATCGACAAATAAAAATTTCCTATGAAATTTTGATTATTATAAAAATCTCAAAAAAAGAATTATATGTTTATTAACCCTAACTTGCATCAATGCACCTTGTTAGATTAGTGAGGCAATCTACTGTAACTTCTGTATCAGCTCCAAAAAAGTTAACTTTTCGTCTCAAAAGTGCAGCCAGAGCACAAAAAATCGAGACGACCATTTCTTTCTCCTTATTACATGCTGAAGATGAATTATTTTTACCCCGGATGGGCACCACGTAGTAATGCTGATGAGCTTTGAAATATGATTGTACTAATGGGAGCACTACTTTTGCAAAGAATTTTACTGCATCATTGGTAAAATGGAGGGGATCACTATCGACATCTTCATCGTAATCTTCAGGGAGTTCACCAGTTTTCATCTTTTGAAGTCTTTCATGCTGATCTTGTCGATGAGCTTGAATATGAACCTGAACAATTTGATGAATAAAAACTAGAACCTAGTTACTAGCTTGTCACTCTCGGAACCCAAAATACAGCCTTGGTTTTCTCGTTTATGGCGTTTTTTCATCCCGCCGGTTAGACAGCCAAAATCTATAGCAAACTAAAGGCAATTTCGGCTTCCTACCCGGCAGAATAAAAAAACGCCTTAAACGAGAAAACTCAGGCTGTAGAAGATGCATTTTTTTTAATTTAGATTTTTTTTAAAACTTTTAAAATTACGAGATTATTAAATGACCGGAAAAGACTAAATATGGTTATAAAACGATTAGAGTGGCCGAGGTGCGAAGCATTTCTAGCAAAGACTAAAATTCAGAAAAAATCAAGATACCCATTTTGTAGGAAATTTAACGGAGATTATTTTTCAAGCTTTTCAGAAAAAAAATTACAACACTTCCAAATCGGTCCTGACCGACTTCGGCCACTCTAAAAACGATATAATAAAAATTTCGAAAAAGACCCCGATTTTAAAAATAAACTTTTTGAGTTTCACTAGGGGCGCTCGCGAGCTCAATTTGAAAAATAAAGAAATTGGAATTGTGCCTTTCGCAAAGTTCTCGAAAATTTTTGACATGTCTGCTGTCGTAACCGCAATTTGAAAATTTGTTAATCCTAATATGATTTTCCAATTTGATTTTTTTTTGTTATTATCCCGAATCGGAATTCCCGATCCTTATAAATAACGCTTACCATGAGATCTTCAACATAATTTCTTGCATTTTCTAGGAAATCGAGCAATCGATGAAGTAAAATGTACGAAAATCGTCGTTCTTGAGAAGTTCTAGGATCGTAGGCCTCATCTTTTCCAGCCTTATTTAGCTGAAATCCAGAATACGGGATGAATCTAAGCAATTCATAGGCTTTTACTCGATATTTTTCTTTTTCCTTTGCAGTCAACGTATCATACGGTACAAACATACTATGTGATTTTCCATTTTCTTCAAGTTCTACTTTTTTCTTCTTTGCCCAAATATTATGAAAATTCTCAGCTAAAGAGTCTGCAACGGCTGTAAACTCGCGAGAAAGCGTAATTCCTGATAAATCCGTCGGTTTTGGGATAAAATTGACATTATCCAAAAGGCCATAATCTGGCTTTGTAGAAGCTGCGTTGGATTTTGTGTCATAGGCATTTCCAGTCATTTGCATACCTTTTCGGTCAACTTTCCAGCCCCAAACTTGGAGAGCTCGAATTGCTTCTTTGATATTACTTCGATAAACATCTTTTTCTCGGTCGGTAAATTGGTTGTACGGTTTTATAAGAGGATGCTGTTTCGACTGATCATTGAAAATTGCATCGTAAGTCCACCCAGCCGCCAATCTTATAAAATAGTTAATTTTTTGGATACAATTTTTTTTATAAAAATTAATTATTTTGAATACTGCGCCGTAAAATTAATATTCAGAGCGCTATACAAAATGAGGTACAGGTCTTTCTCAGCACGCGTCATAACTTTGAGCCAGTGTCCATGACAATACTCGATATTCAACTTAATTCAAGAATCCGCGATTTCATTGTCCCTTTCTCAAAGTTATTACGCGTGCTGAGAAATACTCAATAGCCTATTGACAATAGAGTAATTTTCGATATATCTGTTCAGAGTGAAAAAACACAAATTGGTAAGAATGTACTAGACTGTGAAATAAGCTTCCCTGATTGGCCGACAGGTGCCTGACACTCACCGTCGCTTAAATCCTATCATATACCCAATTGACATCTCTTTCAACCTACGACCCTAACTGATGCAAACTCCCTAACTGGCAAACTTTTTGGGTGGTATTTGTACCAGTTATGAAACGAGGACTGTAGTTGTTTTTCAGTTAACTTTAATTCAGTAACATAAATATCAAAATAAGATAATTACGAGGCCCACAAATACAACTGAGAGTCTCAAAATGTCAAGCTATATTATTTATGCCAAATGTGACAAGCTGTATCAGGAAATGTTAATACACTTATTTTCAACTCCAAATATTCCTCAGTGTAATTTTCAGCTAAATTGAAAGTTTTTTGGTGAAATGCGATTTTTTTACAACTTATTTTCTGACCACAAGATAATAAAATAATTTATAACTCTGAATGAAGCTGTTTTCTTCAAAAGTTGTATGGTTAAATTTGAAAATTAAAAGATGTATATTTTGTCGCGAATTTTTTTTTCAGTACATTTGAAATTTGTACTAAATTTCAATAAAAATCAAGTTTTTAAAGAATAATTATAATTATGTCAATAGCTGTCGAAGAATAAAATAAAAATGTCGTAAATATTTATTTATAATTATAAAAATTTTTTGGGGGGGTTTTAAGTGTCACAGGTCACCGGTAAAATAAATATGCCCAAAAGGGGGTTTTAAGTGGTCAGGGGCTTTACCTGGGGGGCTTTAAGTGGTAACCGCTGTATACGGTATACCTAGCACGTCCACCAATCGAAAATTTTTGTTCATAATTTTTTCTTTCCATTTTGCAATATATTATTCACCCCAAAAAGTTCGGAACATCACCATTATTTCTATTAGTCAAATTAATGGTGGACGTGCTAGGTATACCGTATACCATTTTCATCGATAATTTTTTTGGTCGACTTTTTTAAAAACCCTATCTTTAACTATAGAAAATGTGTAGGCGGAAAATATTATATTTTCAATGCAAATTTCTAGAATATATTCCAAATGTTTTGAAAATTTTATTTTCACATTGACAGTCTCTACGATGAACTTGAACTTTGACCGCTTATTTGAGGTCGACCACATGGTCGCCGACCCTAATCCTTAAAAAAGATTTCCTTAAAAACGCATAGTTTTCACTTGTCAAAAAAATTAGCGCTCCAGCTCTTCAAACGGGGTCGCTAGATCCGGGTTTTTGCACTCCTTGTAAAATCTCGAAAATTTAACCGACAAATCGATTTTTGTTTAAATTTTTCATGAACAAAAAAAATCCTACGTCTTAAAACGACCAGAAAAAAAATGTCTACAAGATGGGTCAAAAACATCGATACCCATTTTTGACTTTTGAAATTCCTTATTTCAAATCGTCCAATTGTACTTTATTCATTTTTATTCGTTTATAAGAGAAGTTTTAACGCCTACGTAATTTCAATACCAAAAGATAAGGGAAAAAAAGTCGACCAAAAAAATTATCGATGAAAATAGAATACCTTATACAAAATATATATAATTCGAGTTTCAAAAAACATTTTGGCTGATTTTGACTTTTATTTTAAATCTTAATGGATTATCTTAAGATCTAAATTTCTACCCCTACAAATTCGGTTAAAATTCAGATGCAAAAAACAGTTTGTCGCTATCTAGTCTAGTTCTCTCAGAACAGATACTCCTTAGGTGGGCCCACCTAAAAAAAACGGCCTTAACAATTAGGATATAATAATTTTTATATTTGTGAACTCTCGGTGAAATACTGCATCAGAGTTTAGGTGGACAATGTCTGTTTTACCTTGTTTGAATTTCGACCAATCGAAAAGATGTTGAACATTTTCAATTTTGATGATTTCAGTATCATTAATGAAATTTGCAAGAAAAAAATAGAATCCATGATTTAAATTGTTAACGATAGTTTTGGTTGCCATGAACATTCAAAAAACCAAATGTTGATGAAAAACTTTCAGATATAATAATTTTTTGGGAAAATTTGTTCTCATGGGAATTTTCAAATCGAACGGAAGTTACAAGATTTTAAAAATATTTTTTTGAAAAAAAACGAAGAATTATCTCCTGCTTACCTGTCGGCGGCCCATGCATCGTGCATGTGTTCCGAGTATTTCTCAACAAATTCATCACATGAATTGTCGATGACCTGATCAAAAGTATTTACAGGTTTGGGATCATAATTTCCATTTTTATCTAGCTGTGATTCCCGAGCGCCGTCATCTACCAAAGAAGGTACTGCATAATCTGGAGGTAACGCATTTCCTATTGCGCAGAGACACGGTAGAGCCCTTGAAACCATAACTTCATCAAATTTTTTATTTGACAAAGCATCAAAAAGCCCCCAAAAAAGTCGCATTGTCAAATGTCTCTCCTCGTCCGAAGCTACTCCGTTATCCTCCCACCCATCTGGACAACAATAATATTGCCAAGAACGTTCAAAATGCAAGGTTAACATTCTGATGGGGACAATACAGTGCTGAGATAAGGTTGGCACGTCGAATGTTAATTTTCGAAGCAAATTGTGCATTAAAATTGGCTTGATTACTCCAGCAATAGCACAAAGACATTCTGAGATGAAATCCTTGGCAGTGTTTCCAAATTAAATTTTGTAGTATTTTTGGCCTATTTATCTACTGTGATGTGCGTCTATAAGGACAGGTGAGATTTTCCAAAATTGTCCTTAGCAAAATTTTTCCAAATTGCCCTAGTAATTTTCCCAATGTCCTACGCACTGTCCTTTAGATATTTTTGGCCATATTTTTAAAAAAATCGGTAATTTTTTATGACCTTTTTTTTTGGGGGGGGAAATTTTTGAAATTATACTCTAATATTATTTTCCCAAATTGTCCTTATAGAGGGACGGACCACAATAAAAAGCGTAGGTTTTGGCCATATTTTCCCCAAATTGTCCTTATATCCGCCCATCACAGTATCGTTTGTTTCGAAAAATGCATAAATGCGAAAAGATGTCATAACTATGGCAATATATCGAAAATTTTGTAAGCGTCATGTTATGAAAGGCGCGTTTGTCCATAAAGGCGCAGCAGGGATAATTTTCGATATATGTGTCTGAAAATTTGACTTTTTTCATTCATTTTCAATTTTGAAAATAAATAATGCGATTTTGTCTTTAACCCTTGGAAGCTCCAAAGCCCCTTTTGTGGTGCAACTTTGAGCGCTTATTACGGGAAAAGTAAAAGTGCTAGCAACTTTATTGATCTTCAGTCTCCGAGATTAAGGATAGACTTACACTTTTATAATATTTTATTTATATTTTGACTTTATTTACCCTGTAAAAAGTGACATTTACAAATTGGCCTTCAACCTACGAAATTCATTTGTGAGAAAATGAGAGACGTCAGAACAAAAATTGATAATGGAAAATATTAAAAATTAAATTATCTAAAAAGTGACTTTCTCAGAAATTACCTGCAATTTTCGGTCTCTAATCTACAGGTGTTTTCCGAAAATGGTCCGGAGCCTCCAAGAGTTAAAAACAAATTCGAACAGAAGTTTTTTCTGGAACAAAAATATTAATTTTTATAGAAAAAACTCGACCAGAAGATTTTTTTATAACAAAATATTACTGTCTAGAACCAAAGATTCATTTCTTGAACAAAATATTAATTCTCGACATTATTGTTTTTGAACGTTATATATTAACCTTTGAACAAAATTCTCATTTCTTGAAAAAAATATTATTTTTAGAAGAAAATATTTGTAACAAATATTTATCAACGTTTCGACTTTTATTCTGTCATTATTAAGATTGTGAAGTGATCCGTTCAGAAAATAGGTTAAGGGAGTGCCATAAACCCAGCAGACTGGATTCATTATAACTTACGAAAATAATAAGTCAGTATATTTTTCTATGCTAATTATAGTCAGCTGAACCGATATAAATATGATTCAGCTTCATAAAATTATTTTTATTTATTTTAGGAAAGATTTGAGTTCGAGTTTTCATTTTTGAAATCGTAAAAATTTCAAACTATTATGAAAATTTTCCGGATTTTTCGTCCAAAATTTTTTTGTTTTTTTATTTAAATTTGTGGGTAAAAACCAGAAAAATAGCCACATTAATTTTTTCATGGATTCCTACATATTTTCTGACCGCTGTTTGAAAAATCATAAAACTTTTATTTCTAATTTTTTTTCGACTTTTTTAGAAATATTATGAAAATTTTCCGAAATCAAGTCCAAAATTTTTTTAATTCGTAGTTTTTGAACTCTCCATAAAAAATCATGCAGAATCACATATTAAATGTTTGGCATCTATTAATGCCGTATGTCAACTAATCGGTAGGTCGCGCGATTATCATTTTGAAACTGTTGATGTAATTTTTAACACTTGACTGTGCACTGGATAAATGCCCATTCGCAACTGAATCTTTAAAAATTTTATGGTTGTGAAATTCCAATGAAATGGTGTGTGTATAGGCGCCATTTTTGTTTAATAGTCAGGACATTTTTTAATATCAAAACGCAATTTAAGGTCAATTTTTATCTCAAAAAAGCTGTTTTTCTCTTGTTGCCCAATTTTTACCCTTTTCATGAAAAAAAACTTTGATTTTCAGAAATTTTCGACTGTGCAGAGTAATAGTAACTAATTAGCGAGTACACCCGACATGTCTGAAGTTTATAATATCGTTGCAAGAATGGACACTTTTAATTGGAGATAAAAAAAAAAAATAAATTTCCACATTTTTTTTTTCTTTCAATATTGCTCTGAAAAAATGTACCAATCTGCAGGACTTATGGCACCCCCTTAAAGGTTTTGTAAAAGAATGTAACGCCCCCTAATTGTTCTCCGCTAAATTTTTAGCACAATTTTGAGTAATCCCTAAAAGGCTTGAGAACTAAAAACGATGTTTTGAAACGGATTCTTTAGACGTGCGAAAATATTTGTTATTGAATTTTTATTTCTAGAAAAAATTTTAAGAATTTTTGTATTTTTTGTATTTTTAAACTAGTTTATTTAATGTAAAAAATTAAATACTGTATTTTCTATGTACTGTACTTTCTATGTAGTATAGCTAAATTAACGTGCTGAAAATATTTTGGAATACTTTCCTTTTGTGCTTTCGTCATAGCTCTCCCTTGTGAAAGTCTATAAATAGCATGAAGCGCCGAATCAATGAGTTGATCTCTATGTTCTGCTTCTGCCAGTAAATGAACATGTTTTGTGATAATTGGCAAAATGGAAGAACAAACATATCTATTCAAAGCTAAGGCCATATCAGTGCCATGTAATTGTTGGGTATCCAGCTGTGCGGCGGCACGAATATCGTTTAAAAATCCATCTTCTAATATTTTCAGCAGAAAATCAACCGATTCAATACCATAAACTCTGTCTAAGATAGGGTGAGAATGTGAAATCAGCATTCTAGCTAGTAACTATGAAAATGAATTGCTTAGTTTTCATTGCTCGGCATTTTCAAAGCTAGGCATTTTAAAACCGGTCGACGGAAACTATAGTCCAATATTTAGATTTTTTATTATTGTTTATTTTAAGAACCAAAAAATATTTTTTCCGAAAAATATTAATTTGTGAACAAAAGATTATTAATTTGTCCAAAAGATTAAATTTTTGAACAAAATATTAATTTCTTTAAAAAAATAGTAATTTTTGAACAAAATAGTAATTTTTGAACAAAATATTAATTTCATTAAATAAATAGTAATTTTTGAACAAAATATTAATTTTTTTAACAAAATATTAATTTCATTAAATAAAAAGTAATTATAAACATGGTTTGAAAAAGAATAAATCGAAAATGTTAACCGTATGAAAATCGCATTTTAAAAAAGTAATTTTTGAACAAAATATTCAATTTCGAACAAGATATTTATTTTTGAACAAAATATTAATTTTTGAACAAAATATTAATTTCTTTAACAAAATAGTAATTTTGGAACAAAATATTCATTTTTGACCAAAATATTAATTTCATTATATAAATAGTAATTTTTGAACAAAATATTCATTTTTGAACAAAATATTCATTTTTGAACAAAATATTCATTTTTGAACAAAATATTAATTTTTGATCAAAATATTCATTTTTGAACAAAATATTCATTTTTAAAAGAAAACAATCTCATTGAAATTTTTACCCTAGTCTAAAAATAAAAGCATAGCTGCTTTGTGCTCGGGAGCAAAGCAGGAATTCATCATGGGTTGAATTACTGTTTCGGTAATGGGCTCAACTCTTGGGAGGTCAAAAGGTAGAGAAATAACTCCCACAAGATCTTCTAAAGGCACCAAAGATTGTAAAATTGACCGAATACGCAGCGCTTCTGATTTACTTTGTAAAATAAGGGTTTGTTCCGGCGCACAACGGCCTAATAAATCTATCAGAGATGAATAAAAAGATAATATACAGTATCCCAAATGAATTTCTTCCTCTTCTTCATCTTCTTGCTGATAAATTTTTCGCTTTGCATCCGTGTTGGCTGTATCTCGAGAAGGATCTTTTGAGATATCCATCGCTTCTTTCATGGCGGAAAGTAAACCTTGACCACCTTCTCCTCGGAGAGCAGGTCCTGAATTAGGTTTGACAAACTCGTTTTTAAACAGCTAGATCGTTAATAGAACTTAAAAACTTAACTCAAAAAAATAATGAAAATTTGACCCTAAAATTGAATGTAATTGAGGTCAAATTTCGAAATTTTACACTGAGTATTTGAGATGCGTGGATTAAATTTTGGGTCATATTAGAAACCTAATTTCTTATCTTAATCTGGAATCACATACCTTTTCAGATTAAAATAAAATTTTCGAAATTTGCATTTAGATACAATTGCAGACTAAAAGGTAATATTACTAAATATAATACCAGAAAAATATTAAATATCAACCACAAGGGTCCTTAATTTGATGAAACAACTTGTGCATATAAATGAAAGATGTATGGATCAAATTAGGTGTCATATTACATAATAAATTGATTATAAATTTGGAATGTAACATATATTTCAAATTTTAATTAAATTTTTCGAAATTTGTTATTCAGATTTAATTTTCAAGTAAAATTTCAGACAAGAGGGTCATATTACAACATTATTAATATTTAAAATATAACATCATTTTTGAAAATATCATTTTTTTCTCAAAAATCCTGAGTTTGAAAACGCTATCCTAAACATTCTGGTTTTCGAATCAAATGTCGAACAACCAAATTTGCATTTTCTTCAACGGACTCTCCAGATACAAAAACAACTTGCTTCAAAAAATCAAGATATCGCTCTCCTTCGAGAGGGTCCCATTTAATATCCGGGTAATTTCTGGCCAAAAGCGTAGGTGAAGATTGGAGTCCACAAGCTCGAAGGTATTTGATGACCAATTCTACATGGGATTCTTTGATTTGAAGCGATAATTCATTATTATCAATAAGAGAAGCTGCTGCCACATCTAGAGGTGTGCAACCTCTCATAGAAGGAGTATCCAGCCCAAATGTGGAGTGATCAAGCAAAAATGATAAATGCTCAAACATTGCTTTAGGGTACGAAACAACAACAAATAGTTTAAGAAATACCGATACATGTAGGACACAATTGCGATAATCATTACGTCAAAAATAAAAAGTATCCGAATACATATCCTTTAACGAACTAATGTTATCTAGGATTGTGTTAGGGAGCCAATCCTAACGCTCCTAAGACCCCTCTTAGCCACTCATGGGGCCGCTTTTCAGCCCGCACATCTTAGATTAACATCAGTTCGTTAAAGCGATATGAATAGGTAATTTTGAAAAAACACGTTCGACTACAACTTATAAATTTGGTCCTTAATAGTCTATAAGGACCAAACGGTCAATTTTCAAATAAAATTTCAATTTTCCAATATGTAGAGAACGAACTGGCAAACTTTCTAACCGCACCATAACTGTGGCTAATTTGCTTTGATTTTACTTTGTTTATAAACGCATACGTAGAAAACCGATTCTGAGCATCAAAAAAACTTTGGTAAGAATACCAGCAAATAACAAACAAATTTTTTTTCTGCTCAAATCATATTTTCACATGTGAGATTTACGTAGGTTTTCGGCAAATTTCGGCTGTTTTGTCTTATAGACAAAGTCATGTAACGTCTCCTGTTTTTGTTCGCTCAAAAGAGGTATCATTAGGCTTTTGAATCCGCGCCTGTTACTGGCTGCTCTTAAATAAACGAATATGGTGCGAAGGTATGTAAACCTGCGTCATCGAGTGTTTATCATTTAGGGTACGTTACATGTTTGAATCAATTTTTTATTTTTGCTTTCAAAATTTTGACGAACAAACAATCAAAAATAAAAGAGAGCAAATTTTAATAAATTCATTCAAAATAAGTATAAAAATGTTATTTTAAATTTATTGCTACTTTTTTCAATGGAAATACAGTTCGTACCCTAGCTTTCTGATTGACTCTCGAAATCCTGCAAAAATACCCTAAAAACCGAGAGCATACTGCGACAATCTTAGGAAATTGAACTTCAGAAGTCGAAACTTGTTTTCCTGCTTCAGCACTAGAGCCAAGAACATTCACCATAATATCCATAACCGTGGTATGCATATCAAGGGCACGCATTAAATTTGGATGTTGGTAAAATACACAATTGTTCATAATTCGGCTGAATATTACATTTTGAAAAATGTGATACTTTGAAAAATGTGACATTTTGAAAAGTGTGACATTTGAAAAATGTGACATTTGAAAAATGTGACATTTGAAAAATGTAACATTTTAACTGAGTTTAAGAAATAAATTCAAAACTAAAAAATCTTCGGTCTGAAAATGACCGAAAAATTGCTCTGATAGATGAATAAATATCATTTTTGAAATTATACAGAAAATATGTCCGAATTACAATTTTCGTGTTAACGTGAAACACGCTGAGGGCTCTCTGACTCACGATATCTTTTTACCAACGGAAGTCCATCTCAAAAACGTTGACTATCTCGATAGCGCGAGTTCGAATCCCACTAATGTTGTCTAAGTGATTGTCTGAGTGATTGCTTGAGTGATTACACACCGATCAAATTTAGCGGTTCCAATATCAAGCACCCTTGCATATAATCATACTGAAGACAATCACTAAACAACATTAGTGGCGCTATAGAGATAGTAAACGTTTTTGAGCTGGAGTTCCGTTGGGAAACGGATATTCTTGGAAACGCAGTTTTTTATAAAATTTTTGTATAAATCTGTAAATTTGAACAGTGAAATTGTTTTTTTAAGAATTTTGGCGTCAATTTGAAAATTTGATTTTTTATTAATTAAATTTCAATTTGAACGAACGAAAAACAAAAACTCGTGATTCATTATAGCCTGTTGAAGAATAAATGAGAAATTTAGCAAATCACACCTCACCATTTCAGCGCCACTTGATTCAAATTTATAATCTTTTTTTACTAAAGAACAAATTCCGTAAACTTTTGAACCCTCAGATTCTACTTTCGAGCGATTATCTCTTCGTACTATTTATTTAAACCCCGCACAAAATACTGTTTTGCTCTTACTTTAAAACGCCTCCTTATTAATTATCGAGCCAAAGTACAAACAGAATTTGAAAATTGACAGAATAGAGATTAATGGTACCGATTAAAGAGCATTGGTTTCAAAGACGAGGTGTTTTTATTAAAACTAGTTCGTGCAAATAACTTAAAATAAAATGCTAAAAACTTACTTTGACAAAATCTTCTCAATTTCGCTTGAAGCAGCATTTCGACAA